>RJWT010049768.1:0-10953 GCA_004365215.1 Cuniculus paca | reverse complement strand
AAGAAGTAAAATTTGAAAAATAATGAAAATGAAGATGAGGAGAGGAAAATAAGATACTCTAATTAAAGAGTAAAAGAAAATTGATAGAATTGGATAAAGTTAACAGAAAAGAACAAACAAGAAAAAAGAATAAGACAGAGTAAAAGAAACAGGAAAAAAAGAAAAAATTCTCAAACTCTCAAAAACTAGGAAAAAAAAAAAAGAAAAATGAGTCAAAACAGTGTGTATGAATGAGTGGTTTCTTTCCACAGGCTGCAGTATTGGAGCCACCAAATGTGGGAGAGGGGATACTAAGTCACTGCTAAGTGCTATTTTGTTTCCACATTTACGCTTGTGTGTGCATGCGTGTGCGCACATGCGCAAAGGCTGAGTCCTGTCTTGCCTTTCCTGCTGGGCCGGGTCAATCAGTGGTCTGGTGCCTGCCTGCCCTAAGACTGTATTTACTTCCATTGCTCCCCATGCCCTTGTCCCTTTGTGTATCCCAACTCACAGCTTTTTTCAGCTTGCTTTATGACCTATAGGTTTGTGAGGTGCCCCTTTTGCTCTAGAGGCTCTTCTGTTCATATGCCCCAGGCAGTGGCAACTGTCCAAGCATAGGCACATCCCTGATCATGTTGGCAGATGGGGAAAGCAAGCAAACCACTGAGCTCTGTGCTGGATGTAGGCAGAGGGGCAGGGATATCAAACAGTCCACTGAACTTAATGCCAGCACTTTGAGACCCAGCCCCCTCCATAAAACATGGGTGACCATCCTAGCTTCTCATCACAGAAAGTGGGACCACTCTGTGTTTCCTGGCCTGAGCTTGCCACTGCTTAAGCTTCTCAGAGTCTATGTCTTGCCTGTGCCCTCTCTGCAACTCTCTTGTGGCCATCTCCCAAACAAACACGGTAGTAGGGTGACCTCAGAAACCACGAAGTATAATTGTTCTGTGGCTTCTGAAAGCTGGAGTACCAAAGGCTTAAACAATTAACCCCTTCCCCAAATGGCTCCCAATTGATCATTCTCAAATACAGTGGCTGCTGCAATGGATTTCTTCTCCAACTCCAGCTTGCCATGCAGAACAGTCACTTTCAGATAAAAAAGCCTGTGCTGGATTTGCAGTTTACAATAACCATGGGCTTTTCCTGCAGCTAGCGCTGCCAACCTGATCCACCATTGTTTCTCCCTTGGGGCTGCTGACCTTCTCCGGGCTTACCTTGTGTTAGCAGACACAAGTCTCTCTTCTTGGAAGCCAGGGTTACCATTCTAGCCTGCTTCTTTCTTTTCTCTGCATTGTCTTCAGTTTCTTTGTGACTTCTAGTTCTTCCATGGGATCTTTCTTAATTCTTGGAGCTTTTCTTCCTTTTATCTTTGCTAAGTTGTTGTTTTCCAGGTGTTGCAAATTCAGGTCCTGGAGAGGCTGTGATATGCTGCTGAATTTTATGCTGCCATCTCTCTTTGTCTCTGGGTCTGTGTCTGTGTTCAGCATCAGAACACATAAACAAAAGATTAAAACTTAATACAGATGGTCCCTAACTTTTGATCATTTGATTTAGTGATTTTTTTTGACTGTAATGGTGTGAAAATGTACCCATAACACATTCCACTTTTAACTTTAAGTACCATATTCAAATAATTACACGACATACTCAATACTTTAAAAAATATGCATCATGATAGAAGATTTTGCCCAACTTTGGGCTAATATAAACATTCTTAGCACATTTAAGGTAGACAAGGCCAAGCTATGATGTTCAGTAGGTTAGGGATATTAATGATGGATCTACCTGAACATAATTCCGTTAGAAGCGGAGTACCTGTACATAGATCAGATAGCAGGAGGGATAGAAAAAGGTTAGATAAGGAGCACCCAAGACACAGTTAGATATGAGGACTTAGTTCTGGTGTTCTCTAGCCTACCAGGATAACTATAGTGTACAATGATCTATGATATCTTTTCAAAATAACTAGAAGAGTACCAAGATCCTCAACACAAAGAAATGATTAATATTTGAGGAGATGGAAATGGTAATTACCCTGATTTGATCATTACACATTATAAATAGGTACAGATATTACGTGTTCAAAGAGAAAACCCAATCAGTGCAATCTGAAACCACCATTTTACAGATGGAGAAATGAGGCAGCCAGAATTAGAAATGTTTAAGACCCCACAGGGTTGTACTGAGGTGGAGGATGATGCCAGGAGCCGGGGTCTGGAAGCAGGGAAAACATGTCCTTTGCATCACAGCATTCTTCTGCCTGTAGACTGGTTGGAGGCTCCAACGTGCTCTGGATTCTATTCAGCTTCTGTTCCTGCAAGGCAAATGCCCAACTGGAGAGTCAAAACAGGGCCCATGTTACACTCTACTCTGAACAGTGTTCTAGGCTGACGCACTCAACTCCAGAAAGCTGACTTAGGTCATCCAAGCAACATGTCCTCTTCTTAGATAGCCTTAGAATTGGAGGACATGGTTGGGGCCAGGAAAGCACTCCACAATTTGTTAGGTTAGGACTGGAGTAGCAGACAATGCCAACTGCAATAGCCAAGAAATTCCAGCAGAGGGCACTATTCCCTAACAATCTAGAACGCTAACCCGCCTCGGATCGGAAATTCATAAAATTTATATATATGAATATATAAATATTTAATACAACAAATATATAACGTAACTAAATAATTATATAATACTGATTATAATATAATAAATGTATATTTCAGTACTAGGGACTGAACTCAGGGTCTTCCCACTGAGCTATATCCCCAGCCCTTTTTGAACGTTTGAGACTGTCTTGCTAAGTCTTAAATTGCCTGGGCTGGGCTGAAATTTTCTGTCTTCCTTTTTTAGCCTCTCAGAGTTCTGGGGTCATAGATGTGCACCACCACGTCAGGTTTACATAAAATGTTTTTTTTGTCCCCAGTGTTCCTAGTCTTTTGCAAAGAACAAAAAGTACAGCCATTTGGACTAATTAAAACTTATCAATCACACAGATTTCTCAAGTGTAGCTTTAAAAGTACCAGGTAACCAACAAACATTCCTCCCTCTATAGTTTGCCTGCAGCCACTTTCAAAGTTTCCTGATGAATCTGGTTTTAATAAATAGCCAGAACATTTCTCTCTGAAGGAGTTGTGGGTGAGAGGAGCAAAGTGACCGAGCATGGGCTACCCGCTCAGGAACGCACTGCCCCAAGAGGAGGAAATCTGGGCCCAATGGATGGCTCCCGGGGGGTCACCAGCGCCTTTGTAAATGTTCTATCATCTGAGGATGTAGGAGGAGAGGCAGAGAGAGGTCGCCCAAGCCAGGGCCCAACTCTCCCTTTGAATGGATGAGTGGCAGGACCTCTTTCTTCAGAATGGCCAAGACCAGTGGTTCTCAACTGGGGGCTATGTTGTTACCATCCCCACCAAGAAGTACTTTTTGTTGTAGTAATTTTGGGGGGGGGTGCTATTAGCATTTAGTAGGCAGAGGCCAGGGAAGTGACGGAATGCTCTACTGTGTGCAGGACAGTCCCCCCCTCAAGATGGCATGATCTGATCAAAAATGTCAATCATGCTGAGTTTGAGAGGCAGTGGTCTAGACTCTGGAACAGCAATTCTGAAAGTGTGGTCCTAAGACCTAGCGAGTCAGCATCACCTGGAAACTTATTAGCAAGATAAATTTTGGTGCCCTGCCTCAGACTTAACTAAATCAGATGCTATGGGAACAACCTGTGTTTGTGAATGTACCTTTCACACAATCTAAGACACTGACGTCTGAGAAACTTGCCGAGGGAATATGCGGCTTGAAATGGGTAGTCTAAGACTGCACTTCTAAAAAAATGTGCTTACAGTCACAGTAGAATCATTGAGATGTAAATTCTGATTTAGCTGTAGTTAGAATTTTCACTTCATGCAAGTTCCAGGTAATGCTGGTTGTTTTTGCCTGACCCACATTTTGAGAAGGACCTAAGATACTACTTCCAAATTTGCCCAAATAAAATATACCTGAAGTGCATGTTGACACTTCGGGTTCTCAAACTCCCTCAGAGAGATCTGGGAATTAAGTAGGAGATCTGCAAAGGAAGGGCATAGGAATGCATATTTTAATAAGTGCCCCTGACAATACGATCAAGTAGATCTGCCTTCAGGGGGCAGGTTCAGGAGTTACTGATTAATGAAGTCACCTGAACCCACCACGTTTATACCAGCAATTCTCAGGCTGGGCTGGGGAGAATCACCTGGGGAGCTTTGAAATTCCCCTGCCAAGGTCACAGAGCAGACACATTTCAGCAGAACCGCTGAGGGTGGGACCTAGCAAACAACATTTTAAAAAGCTGCCAGGTGAGTCCAATGTGCAGCCATATTTAAGAATCAGTGACCCCAGCAAACAGTCTGGCAGTGCCTCAAAAAGTCAAACATACAGTTACCATATGACCCAGCCATTCCACTCCTAGCCGTATACCCAAGAGAATTGAAAACATATGTCTGCGCAAAATCTTGTACATGACCGTTCAAGCGGCACCGTTCATAATAGCCATAAAGTGGAAACAAACCAATGTGGATCGGCTGATGAATGGATAATCAGATTAAAGTAGATGTGTTATAGCCACACAATGGAATATTATTTAGTGATAAGAAGGAATGGAATCTGTTACAACATGGATGAACATTGAACATATTATGCTACGTGAAAGAAGCCAGATGCAAAAAGTCACATATTTGTATGAATCCCTTTATATGAAATATCTGGAATAAGTAAATCCATAGACCAGAAAGTAGATTAGTGGTTCCAGGGAACAGTGTGAGGGTAGAATAGACAGTGACTGTTTAATGGACACAGGGTTTTATCTGGGGATGATGAAATGTTTGGAACTAGATAGTGAATTGTGAACATACTAAATGCCATGTGCACAATTTAATATAGTTCATATGGTAAATTTTATGCAAATTTTATCTCAAAGACAAAAAAGAGTAAATGATCTATAAACTTTTACTAGTACTGATAGATTTTAAGAAATCAGGCTAAATCTAGATATGACCATAACAGCTCCATCAGGAAAACTCACGCTAAAGACAAAAATGCCTTATCTATGGCCATCACGGTTTTAAGCCCTCACTAGTTCAGAGCTTGATGAGAATGGATATAAGATCCTATGCTTAAGAGCAAAGAAGCTAGGTTTTTTTTTTTTTTTTTTTTTTGGTACCAGGAATCGAACCAGGACCTTGCACTTGCCAGGCAGGCACTTGGCCACTGAAATATATCCCTGGCCAAAGAAGCTCGTTTTTTTATCTCTCAATTGAAATTCTGCTGATTTGAGTTTGTCTCCAAAACCTGGGAGGTTTGTGCTTTTCGCATGTTCACAGGCTAATGGAGAATGTCACTGTTGAGACCAGTTTTGTTCAAGTGTGGAGTCAAGGCTCCAGTTACTTAATTTGAATATAAACGGGATGATTCTACAAAATGGGAGGTCTGGGGATCTACAGGCATTGGATAGTTAAGTTACATTTATGTAGCCACCTGCTTGGGAGGGGACTCTGTGAGTGCCCAACCTTGAGGAAGAAAGGTCGTAACTTCACACCTTCAGGCATCTGCAAATAGATCTACAGGCAGGGATGCTATCAAGAGAAACTGAAAATAGAATTTTCTTTTGGAAATTCAGCTTATATAACATGTTCCTTTTTTGTGGGGTGTAATGCCTGCTTCCCTTACTTGTCTTTATATTTCACGATGGCAAGCATTGTGTGTATTGCATATTATTTACCACCATGTATTTAGCAGTGCTTGGCACAGAGTAGGTGGGCTCTGAATACATCCATGTTGATTGACAGTTGGAAGCCCCAAGCCAATCCCCGTAGTGAGCAGTGAATGCCGATGATGGGACTGCAGACAGGTGGTGGCGTGAGGCCTGTGAACACACAGCTGTGCTGTGGGTATAGGGAACGGGCTCCTCAACCCTGAGGCGAAGACGTAGAGATCAAAAAAGGCTTTCTGGAAGTGATGACTCTGAGTTGAATCTCAAAGAAGGACCAAAGGTTGGTGGGTGGGAGACTGGAAAGGCAGGTCCTGCAAAACAGATAACATGTGCAGGGGCCCAGGGGCAGACCAGCCCTGGGACTGAGAGGCAACTTCAGGGGTCAGGTTGCTGAGGTGGGAACAGTAATGAAGGACAGGTCTGGCCTTGCTGGGGATTCCATCTTGATGGAAGTAGGAAGCAACTAGAGGAGGGGAGACAGAGTCAGGTCTGTGTTGTAGAATGCACCTGGGATACTATTGGAAAGATGGATTTGAGAAAATAGCAGGCTGCTGAAATAACCTAGAGAAGAAAGAGAAAGGAGGAGAGGATTGCTTTGTTGAACCAATATAGACTATGTGCATGAAGAGGGGAATGATTTGTGTTTCTGGTAGATTTGTTGGGATTTGGTGACTGCTGGCTTTGGGAGAAAAAAGGAGGGGTCCAGAAATAGTAATGCTGCTGCAGCTGCTGCATCATAGCAGTGTGTCTGTACCAGCACTGTACTAAACGCTGCAGAGGTGCTGTGTCATTTGAACCTCATCATGATGCACCGAAATATGAAAACTTTTATCCTTTTTTATCTACACGAGGAAACTGCGATCCAGAGAAGCTGTCACTTAGCCAAGGTCACCCCGCTAGTATGGAGGAACCAAACTTTGACCTTGAGCAGTTTGATCAAGCTTTGCTCTTAGCTGTACCTAATACTGCCTTCAGGTTATCAGTGTTTGGATTGGCCAGGTGGTTGATGGCAGCTCGACCCCAGACCAAGGAAATTAGGGGACACAGGTCACTGGGAGGAAACACAATTTGAGTTTAGGGTACATTGGGCTGGAAATGCTGTGCATTATTTTGTGATATCCAATAGGCATTTATTTTCAGCTGAGAAGGCAACTCTGGAGGTGTAGAGTTGGAGGCATGGGCCTATAGACAGTACTTTAAGTCATGGGGATGGTGAATGAGGTAACTTAGGAGAAAGATGAAGGAGGGAAGAAAGTAAAAGGTAAAGGACCGGACCAGAAGATAGTGAAGAACCAAACATGCCCTTTGGATATGACCATCAGGAAGTCACTAGGAGCCTTGGTGAGAGTGAGACCTTTAGTAGGATAGGAATAAACACAAGTTAAGTGACTAGAGTAGAGGCAAAAATCTATTCTAAGGACCTTAGCTGTAGAAGAAAAAATACCTCCTCCTAAAGACAAGGGATGAGGGGTCATGTAAAGAGCTTTGCTTTCTTTAGTCATGTAGGTAAAAGCGATTGGCAAATGTTGCAGGCTAAAGAGATGGGACCAATGGAAAGAATGTTTGACAATGAGTGTGAGAAGAGAGGTGATGGAGTGATATCCCTGGAGGATGGGGTGAAGATACCAGCCTTTAGAAAGAATAGGAGCATTGTTTTTGAGTCCAGAGGAAAGTGTAGGTTTGAACCTATCTTGAACAGGACACAGAGACTTTAGATAGGTGAGACTTGGCCGGGAACTCCAGCTATTGTGTTCTGAAGTCCACTGCTGCGTTTGCACTGAGGTACACTTCCCACAGGCTGCCCAAAGCCAATGACACCAGCGTAGCAGGGTTACAATTCCCAGGGAACCCACTCTTGGGAGATGCAGGACTGCTGTTGTGATTGACCTTGATGCAAGTGTTCTCCGGTGCTCTGGATGGACCTCCCTTAGGCTGCACAGCAACTGTGGGTGCTTCCACCCAACCTTCCTTCCCTCTCCTTGGCTGGGGGTTAGGCTGCATTGTGTTCACTATTCTTGCTTTCTCTG
The DNA here is from genome assembly GCA_004365215.1 of Cuniculus paca. Taxonomy (NCBI): domain Eukaryota; kingdom Metazoa; phylum Chordata; class Mammalia; order Rodentia; family Cuniculidae; genus Cuniculus; species Cuniculus paca. Next base: position 3,213 of record RJWT010049768.1, on the reverse strand, counting down.
CTCCTTTTCTATTGTATCTCAAAATGTTTTTCTTAATAAAACCCTTGTACATTTACTCTGCTCCATGGGGGATCAAGACTCACATAGTGTCACTGACATGCACAAGTGGATAAAAGCAGAAAGGCTGAGCCAGGGAAATCTGCGTCCCTTAATGATAGAGAGAAGACTGTGACTCTAGAGAGACCACAAGGGATTTGAGCATGACAAGTAAATGGGTGGCAGGGGATCTTGGTCATTTTCTTGTAAATGTTTGCAACTTACTGTGATTGCACAGCAAACAAAAGGTGGACTCTCAGAAGGCAGGTGTGATCATATCAAGATGGGTGTGAACACAGACATAGTGACGGGGAGTGTAGTGGGAAGACGCTGAAGGGGATCTCACTTATCTGAGTAGGAGGTGAGGTCAGCCACTCCAAATATGGAAAGTCAGGGAGAGGCATCTTGAAAAGTGGAGTTTTGGAAGAGCTACTGTGGTAAAATGAAGAGAAAGCTGGTAACGCCATGAATGAGAGGCTACTGAGAGAGAGGAACAAGAAGCATCAGGGGTGGGAATGCAGTGCAGGGCCTTGAGGCATTGGGGTGGTCTCCGGACTTTGTACTGACTGTTAGAGAAGCCAATGGAGGGTTTTGAGCTGGGGCACTACATGATCTGATTTACATCTAAGACCATTTTGGCCTCTGTTGGATGTAAGAATGGAAACAAAAGAGCAGCTAGAGGCTCTTTTCTGCAGTCACCCAGAAAAGAGAAGACATGGTTTGGAGAAGGATGGGACTAGTACAGATGCTGGTAGACAAGTGATTTTACCTCTAGTGTCTTTTTTCTCCCAGTAAAATATGAAGTCAAGGCAACAACTCAGAGGGTGGTATGTATTTTTTCTCTGTATCATGGATTTTAGCCCACTGTCATCCACTGCTTATCAGACAGTAGCATTTACCAGGAAAGCCAGCAATCTGGAAACTAGGAATATGTAGTTCTCCATTTCACCACTCCACTGACATGTAACTTTCAAAGTAGCATCCATAGGCACTAGTCAAATACTTCAGTTAGGCCTACTCAACAGACACTGGATCAATGCAGATAGAAAAAAAGGTGACTACACTAAAATATGTTAAAAAAAATTTAAGTTTAAAATTGCCTATTCAATAAAAGGCTTAAATGTCTCACTGTATTCTACTTTGAACATTGTCCTATCTTTGATAGCAAACTTTTAAAAAATCATTTTACTTAAGATCAATGCTCAGCTCATCTTTCCAAAGAAGTAACCTCATCCTATCTGTTTGAACCTATCAATTGCTGTAATTCCTGTTTCGAGGTGGCAGTAGTGACACTATGCCCAATCTACCGGCTGGTCCCTGGATTTTCAGCCCTGTCAAATTCACTCTGTGTGTGTGTGTGTGTGGGTGTGAGTGCACATGCACTTGTAAAAATAAACACTTGCCTTTTTAAACAGAAGGTGTGCCATATATTTTTATTAAATCATAGAAAACATTTGTATACAAATTTTTCCACTTTGAGGAAATTAGAATATTAAACATCTGGGTAACAAAAGAGTTGAAAGATTTATCTTGCTTTAAGCAGAAACAAGTTTTAAGTGGTCACGTTTATTAAAATTAAAAAAGAAGCTGAAATTATCAGTAACAGGTTTTTGGGTTTTTCCACCTCTAGGCCAAATGGGTTATACTTCTTATAACCTTCAATTTTCTTTAATGATATTTTTTTAATCAGTTAAATCAACATAAGTTTAAAAGACAGTTAACTTGGACTCTGAATACAAAAATCAGTTTTTTTTTTAAACCTCTGTAGGCTTTTAGGATACAGTAAATGCTAAATTTCAGGAGATGGCCTCATTCACAGGGCTGACTAGGGTTCCTTTCTACAATAGCAAACATGTATAACAGTGTGGAATATATTTCAGAATAAGTTAAATATTAAGACATATAGTATGACAACAATGTCCTACTTTTCTTTTTACCAAAGAAATTTCCAAGTTTATCCTTATCTTACACATTTATGAAAGGGTGAAGATGGAGGGATCCAGTGGTACTGAAAATGCACAACCATCCATCAGAAACTTGTTCTCTAAATGTTTTGGAGTGAAAAAAAAATATATATATATGTATCTCCTGCCAGAATCATGCTTGCATTCATTCCATAGGGGGTCAAAATGAACAGAGTGAAGTTCATCAACTGAAAATGGGCAGTGGTTTCAAAGTGTAAGTTATCATTTGTTCTGCTTCTGAGCAGAGACCCAGAGATGCCACTGTGGCATCCACACTCATAACGAAATACTTACATAACACAAACACGAGTTAAATATTATCAAAATCAGTTTAAATTAAATTGAAGACCACTACTTTTAAGTGCATATTTTCCCCTTAGCTTCTAAATGCATATTATAGATCAAGAATTAACAAGGAACACAGTGGAGGCCAACCTTGCTTCCTCTGGGAACTCCCTGGAATAACATGTGAGACCTCTGGACGAGGGAGGGAGCAAGTCCCCACTCCAAATGGAGGGATGGTCTCAGAAAGTCATGTTCCCCAACTCTAGTCTGGATTTAAGACTGGAAAAGGAATTGAAAATGGAATCTTTGGGACTAAGATCTTGCCTATGGTGACAATCTTTTTTCCCAGGATATTTCTTCCTCAAATACTCTTAATACTGCAGGCTTCATCTGAAGCTGCCCCCAGGTCCTGGGTCCCCACTGTTGATCTGCAGACCTGAAGCTCTACCAGGGAATGTGTAAACAAATCTGGAGAAAACTGCACTTCTGCAAGTTTTCTTTATGTCAGTGAAAAATCTCTTGGGTTTTTCAATAAAAAATAGGAAGGGCTACTCCAAGCTTCCTACAAAGCTTGTCTTTTGCATCTCCTGCTATAGAAAACTAAATAGGTAAATCAAATATTTTTTGCCTGGCTTACCCCAAATGGTATCAGACAATCAGAAGCATTTCTTTGGATTACCTTATTCCTGATTTATGACAAACACTTGTCACAGTTTTTTGTTCTGTCATTTTGTTACTGGAGGTGACTTGGAGATGAGGCCAGGCTCCTGTGCAGGTTGGGATTCTGGCTGTGTCTGTTTCGACTGCGAACAGATGAAAACATGGTGTTGCAGCCCGGCACTTTGCATTTGTGGAGCTGACGAAGGTGCACGGTTTTGTAGTGGGCCCTAAAGGTCCCTTTGTTACTGTATGTCTTGTGGCAGAGGTG
>RJWT010049767.1:0-10949 GCA_004365215.1 Cuniculus paca | reverse complement strand
GGGCTGGAGAGAGAAGAGAGATGAGGGGCTGGTAGGGAGAAATTTTAATTGCGATTGTTTGGCTCGCTGATCCCAGGCAAATGACAAGAAGCCCCCAAGCAGCCGCAAACACAGATATTTGAAAAGCAGAGGCGGCGGGGGATGCTTGGGTCTCCCCCTCCCCTCCAGGCTGTTGGAGGAGCGGTCTACAGCGCTGACAAGCACGGGTTTTGGAGGCCATTGAAAAGTTTTGGGCCTAAATAGGGTAGGCAAGCTTGGCTTAAGTGTTGCTAAGGAATACCTGGCAACAGGCAACAATAGTCCTTTTAGAGAATCCAGGGCAAACAGTGACCGTGGTAATGGGGTGGGCTTCAGGGTCTCCTTGGCCGGCTGGGCCCCTCCTCTGCTCACACAGAGGCCTGGGCACTGGGCTATGTTCCGGAAATTCCCTGCACAAAGCCCCATTCAGCGGGAGGCGGGCCAATGCGTGTGCTTTGGGGGGCGTGGGGGTGGGGCGAGGGGGAGGGGTGCCGGAGAAGGCGCTTTACTGCCAAAAAAAAAAAAAAAACCCCTCTCAAGTCTCTTTCTTCTTGCAGAGACTAAAAGAGGCACAGAAAGTGCTAAGTTTGTAAAAGAGGCTGAAAAGGTTCAGAAAAAGTAGCATAAAAGGGTCTGGGGAACGCCCCGTGAATTTTGAACAGAGCAGAAAAGGGACCCTAAAAAGCAATTAGTGATGCTGCTTGTAAATGAGGAGGCGGCTCGTTTGGGGGTTTGGGGTGGGGGTGCCGAGGCAGGAGGTAGGTGTGCAAAGGAGGTGGAGGTGTGGGATCCCAGCAGGTGAGGAGAAGCGAGGGGGTTGTGCTACAGAAGGGAACAGGTGGGGGGCACCACGACTGGGACTTGGGTCGTGCCGCCGCCTCACCCGTCCTGGCTTTGTCCGCTGATAAAGGCCAGGGAGCCTGGGGCGTGAGCAGGACCCGGGGTCTGAGCCATCTCCAGCTGCCCCGTCTCTGCTAAGCCCGAGGAGCGGGGATCTGATGCTGGCTACCCCAGCTCCCTTCCTTGCTACTGCGTGACTGGCAGGATGCTGGGCAGCTCCTGGGGGAGGCTCGGACCCGCCAGCAGAGGAAGGCGAGGCAGCCAACAAATTAGTGCTCTACACATTCCACGTGCCCGAGCTGCATAACATTCGTGCTCAAACACCCTACTCAACGGCTCTAAAGATAATAATTTTACATTTCCCGCAGAATGTGCACAGTGACAATTATCTGTATTCCTACTGTGTCGCAGCACCAACCAATAATCAAGAGAATTATGTTCCAGTTGAAAGCAGATTTAAATAAACAGACACTAAATGGGAGCCAATAATAGATGTACCAAAATAGTCCAGGCGAGCAAGCAGCCCATTCAAATAGGAGACTGGGGCTGAGAGGAGAGAGGTATCCAGACCCCTGGCTCTGGGGCTTGCTGTCTGCAGCCCAGTCTAGCTGTCCCTGTAGACCCGAGCAGAGTGTGGTCTACCCCAGCTTACCCTCCTTTCTCTCCTCCTTCCCCCCACTCCCTTCTCCTTTCATTCAGCGGAGTCCCCCTTCCTTATCACCCAGGAACGTTTAGGCGCCTCCATCACAATGAATAAACCCTTTCCTCCTTTGATTTTGTGTCTCTACTCAAGATTAAAATGGGCCGTGTTGGCCCTGTATAAAGCAAGGGAGGATGTTCTCTCTAAAAGAAAATCAAACTGCTGTTCCTACAAAAAGGAGAATGGTGTGCTGAGGAGGCGGAAGGGACCACTGCATGTGTCCTGGGACATCACGCTCAGTTGAAGGTTACTCCACGTGCCAAGAGTGGAGCTCTGACCTCTCAGAGAATTCGAAGGGGAGAGTTCTGGTCCCTCGTCCTCAAGAGCTTGCAAGATTGCAGGGAGGATAACCAGGCCCAGGGTAAGCCCGGCTCTTCTGCGTCTGCAGTAAGGAGTATGTGTACGACGCACGACAGGAACAGCAGAGAAGGGCTCTTCATGGGAAGAGAAGGAGATGTCAAGAGTCAAGGCTGTGCCCAGAAAGGTGAGCAACAGAGAACCTAGAAGGAACCTTCCCAAAAGAGGAACGAGTGTGGACAAAGGCCTGGATGCAAGGGAAGGGTCAGTTCGTTCAGGCCCCTGGATGTCCTTCTGCAAGAATAATTTCAAAGGGAGAGAGGAGACAACTGGGACAGGCAGTGTTAAAAAGTAGTGACAACGAAGAACATGGCTTTGATCTAGCCTGGAGGATGAGGTGAAGCACAGGAACCACTTTTCTGTTGGCTCCATTTCCCGTGAGGACATCTATCGGCAGTACTCTTCTGGCTTCCTGTTTCCTCCTACTAGCAGTTCTCTCCCAGGACTCTGCCTCCTCGCTTCCTGTTGCTCCCTGGAGCTGGGAGCTGAGCTCCATTTTTCTTCTGTTCCACACAGAGTAACTTCTGATCTGTTGTTGGCCACCATGGAACAGGAGTCTGTCCTTCCAGGTGGAGCCTATCTGTGGGTGTCACCCTGGTAAAGCAATCTAATTCCAGGGAGCACTGCTAGGATGCTATGGTCATCCCAAGTGCCAGCCTGGTTCTTCTGCACTTTCATTAATAAATCTGACATCTCGATCTCAGTCCATCTTTGGGTTTCTCACCTTGAGCAGAGCACAGAAGTACTATTTTTAACCACTTGAAATGCCAAGGTGAAGTGAGCAGGTTTGACTGCTGCTTCCTGGAGAAAGGGGTGGAAGACATTGGTGACATACCAGTGGCATGGGCTGTTAAAAAGGTCTGTTGGTCAACCGGGTGGAAGATGAATTGAAGAGGGTGGGAGAGCATTTTGGGAGAAGAAGGTGATGAAGACCTTAATCAGGAAGGCAGCATTAGGTTGAGTTTGAAAAGGAAGGGATATGGTGAAAGAATGGTTCAAAATAATAGCTGTTGGTTGTAGGGTAAGGAGGAATCTGGATTTCTGCTAAGTCAATTGGATTCTTATTCGAAGAGGCAGAGGAGAAATATAAGGGCAATCATGAGTTCATTTTGTGATTTGTTGACTCAGGGGACACAGGCAACTCCCAGAGGCAGTTAAATTTATATGGACCTAGAGCACCATGGAAAATAACACAGCTGGATTTACACAGACAGAAATGGTTGTTGGAGCACAAGAATAAGAGAAGAGGCCAAGAGAGGTGGTGTTGAATGAGGCAAAGGGAAGTGTGCGGATGCAAACCAGCATTTAAATCAAGTTCAACAGAGACCTGTGAGTCCTTACTGAGAGCTACGGATACATGTTATACTTTGTTTTATTGCCCTCAGAGCTGAGCAGAGTCTCTGGCACACAACAAAGGCAAATGATACTACTTTAGTATCTAAGCCACCACCTTCCAACATGCCTAATATTCAATTCTTTCTTTTTTTGGTTTGGGTTTGTTTGCCACAAATTTGAGATATAGGTGAGGTATCAATCTATTATGCATGTACAATAGGATATAATTGGACATTTATTGAACATTAGGATGCAATGGATATTTTGTTAAACTCCTCACAACTATATGAAGCAGAAACTGTTAATTCCATTTGCAAATGAAGAAACCGACGCTGCAGTCCAGCAGTCAAGCTTTAAACCCTGGCCTGGCCAATGATATATGAACCACAGGCCACAGGGCTTCTATCCAAAAAGGTGTAACTGAGTTTCGGTCTTCAGGACTTTCCTGCCTAGCAGAGGAATAAAATATCTTCTCGCAGTGATGGAGAGAAACCACGAAGTGTGAAGTGAGGAAATGTCGCTTTGATAAGGTACCATGGAGACTTTTTGAGGAAAGATAACATTAAACATAAAGTTAGACATCCTTAGCTTTGGATCCTGTAACTTCTTTATTGTGCAATGTTAAGTGCTATAAATTTCAATTTTCCTCATTCTTATGCAAGTGGGAAATACTTTCTTCACAGGTACATTTCTGCCTTTGTCCTTGTGGGAAACCATCTACTAGAAAGCTTAATGACCAAGATGGAATCTCACATTGTTGATTCTTTTCTTTTTCCTTCACTTCAACAGGAAAAACACCCCAAAACCCCAAACCAAGCAAATTTTTAAAACACTTCAAATTGATAGTGTATGAAGAACACAGAACTATATTTATGTTCAAGAGAGTAATAAAAAGAAATGATGTTTGTAAAAAATTTGTTTCTAAATATCAGGAAAACTCTAACAGCAAAGATCATATGATAATATTTAAGTCTTGATGAGAAAGTAAGATGTTTTTCTTTAAAACAAAATAAAACAAAAACAAAAACTCACCCAAGAAAGCAACCATAACCAAAACCAAGGAGTTGAATCTTCTAGAAGACAGTCTACTTTTGGCTACTAATTTGTAAAACAGTTTTTATTCATTTTTGCCCTGTAGCCATACATTAATGTTATCTAAAGCTATCTTCCAAAACTAGGAAAGCAATGTGCTTTATTAATTAATCTGCTTAGGAGTAATTCTTGGAAGATGAGATTAAATTTTTTGCTTATGTTTATAATTCTTTAAGAATATCTTTGGGGAAGAAAAATTTTCATTATCACCTGTGACAAAAGGAAATAATAAAAAGTATCCATGCTTTTAATAATTGGTGTTTCAGGACCACAGACAGCTCAGTGTATTTTAGTTACCTCTTTCTCCAATGTATTTCATTTTGTGGTCAAAAGTAAAATTACAGGCACATTCTAGCTATCTGTTCTTTATTTTCAAATTTATATTTTTACCCCAAGAGAAAAAAACTACATTTGGAAACACTAGATCATTAATCCATTTTGTCCATTTTCATTTTTTTCCTTTCTCTTTTTTTCATTTATGTCTTGTATTCTATTTAATTTCAGTTACTCAGTGTATTCAACACTGAATGATAAAATTAACCAAGTCGGAGATTCTCTTCAAATTCTGCCTTCAAAGTCCTTGATACTTTAAAACCAAACTTTCTGACTGGGGTTGAATGTGCATTTGTAAAGGGCAAGTAGACAGGAGTCTGCGAAAGACTGGATTTAGAGTACACTGTCATTCCAGGTTCACATAAATTGATGAGGGAGGTGTATCAATAGCATTTAGTACTCACCTTCGTACTGCAGTATCTCCATGGGTACAAGACTGGACCTCCCAGATTGAAGGATGGAGTGAAGAAGAAAAATATAGATGGAGAAAGCCAAGAGATTGTTGGAAGCAGATTGATATCCCTAACCATAGCAATTAAAATACTTCCAGTTGCTAGTGGGAGAAGCCTGAGTCAACCGATCTGAAGGGTAAAAGAGACTTTGTGGTGAAGTCTGGAAAAGTGAAAGAGAATACAGCTTTGGGGACACTTGTGTCCTGTTGCTCAGGCTGCGTACTGGACCTCTTTCTCTCCGTCTCTCAGCCTGGCCTTTCTCTTCACGGACTTCACTCTCAGGAACTTTTTCTCCTCATGCTCATGAGGAGGCACCGCAGGCCCTACATCCTTTCAGCATGGCCATTGAGTCCTCGCCTGTTTTCACAGAGTGATCACTGCCTTAGTTAAGTGCTTACTCCTCAAGCTACAAGTAGAAATCGATCCAGAAGAAGCACTAGACTGGGAGAAGGGGAGCCATAGGAAGAATGGACCACAGATAAGCCCAAAGGATGGAGGGCCAATGTTCATTTGAAGCCAGTGCCTTAGCAAACAAAGCATCCCAAAGCAGGCCGCTTAAATAATAGAAATACATCGTCCCGGAGGTGGAGGCTGGCAGTCTGAAATCAAGCTGTCACCAGGCCTGATTCCTCCTGAGGACCATGAGAGGAGCCTCCACTGCAGGACTCTCTGCGCCTGCTCAGTGTTCTCTCCTGCCTGGGTCCCCCTTCACGTCGTCTTCGCCCTGTACACCTTGATCTCTGCAAGGGGCTGCACTGCCTTCGTTCATAGGGGCTCGGCCCCTTGGGATTGGAGTTCGCTTTCATGACTCATTTGAACTTGATCACTTCTGAAAAAGATCGCGTCACCAAATAAGGTCTCATTCTGATGTCCTGGGGATCAGGGCTCCAACACATCACTCTTGTGGGAGGACACATTCAACTCACAGCATGCCTCTACCCTAGAGCTACATCCTTCCCTAGTCACAATGCTGTAGTCTCTGCTGTTTATTCTTTAAAATTTAATTCTCAGTTTTAGGATTTGCTTTTCACCTAGAAAGCCTTCTATTGGGGGTAGGTAGGATAGTTCCACAGCTCTGTACCTTCCAATCCCAGAGGACATGATGAACAAATTAGGGGAGACGGTTTTTCTTATTTCTTTTACAACATAGACTTGCACTTAGGAAAAGGAAAAAAATATATATATATATGCTTTGTAATTGTTTTGTGTTTATCAAATTGGTGTCCTTGGGAAATTCTCCACGAAAAGCAGTATACCTCACTTAAACAAATTTGGAAAACGTTCCTATGTCATCCCTCCCTTGAAGAATTATAATGCATATTAGTATATTGTGGCAAATAGCTTACATTATCCACAGTTATTCAATTCTCTGTACATCCATGACCTTGGAAGGGTAACTTCGCTGTCCCTTCCATTGAAACATGTGATGTATTTTCTGCTCCTTAATCCATCCTATTTTGGTTGTGTGTCTTGTCTTGCACAATAGGATATCAACTAATTTGATGCTCTGAGGCTTTTTGAGTTTTTCTTTTGCTTTTTCCCCCATCTTTTTTAGCCACCCTTTTGGAAAATGTAACACACAGAGGGAAGTTAAGTGGGCCTTGTCACTATAGCCAAAGCTATGCTAGAACAGTCACCCAGCAGCCAATTTCCAGATTTCTTACCATCTCTCTTTTATGTTGCTCTCAGTTTATATTTTGGGCTGCTCATCTTAGAGAAAACATGCAATATTTAACTGTGTCTGATTTATTTCACTTTGCATTATGGTCTCAAGCTTCATCCATTTTCCTACCAATGACTTAAATGTGTCCTTCTTCATGGCTGGGTAATACTCTTCATTTAAACTATCAAGTTATCGGGTGCGTTACTTAGCATTATCATGGCAACAGAAACCCTAAACCTGTACCACAGGTTCTAAGAAGTCTTACATGAAGGAACACATTTAAAACTTGTGCTCCCCAAATGTACATAGGGCACAACTATAAACATCCTGAAGAGAAGTATTGTGGAGCTTCAGGCTGGGAAGCTATTCCTGGTCATACCCAAGAATGACAGTGTGAAGAAATTACTTAGTTCTTAAACTTCAGCTGGCAGAATTAACCTCTTTCTCCCTTTAGACATTTTTCCTTTACTCAGCACCATGGAGACTTCCTCACTGTTTACTAATAATTTATTTCCTTTTCTTTCTGGCCTTTTAGCTAGTCTCCATTTTCTGCTCTCTTGCAGTCCTTGTGACCGAACTCTACATGACGGAATGTGGGTGGAAGTGACCCGTGCCATTTCTGAGATGACAGCAAAGCTCTGAGGAGGGAGTGTCCATCCACCAGGCAAACACAATCTGGCAAACCTGCCTCCCTGATTCCCCATGTGGAGGAGAGCCCTCCAGGAGCCAAGAAATTCACCTCAGCCCCAAATATAAACAAAAAACAAACCTCTACTGTGTTTGAGTCATTGTACCTTTTTACTTGTTTGTTATAACAATGTAGCCCACCCGACTAATACTTGAAGAAATGTACTGTTGAAATGAGTCTGAAGTACACAGCAATGGCTTAGTGATGGGCCGGCAGGGTGGCAAGAAGATCGGAGATTCCAGGCGATGTAGGAAAACTCTTGCTACAACTATTGCCTGAAGCAATTGGAAGGCAGAAGAAGTACCTTTGGTGCCTAGTTGTAGGTAAAGAATTTGGAAGAGCTGGATGTTAGCATATGTTGGCTAATTTTTGATGTATTCTAAGGACTTCAAGAAACAAATGCAATCAGGTAGTAATTGCACAAAAAATAAGGAAACACAACTAATCCAGAAACATGGAACATCTCAGAGATGATGAGGTATCTACTTTTAGACTCCCAAACTGCAGAAATAACAGCGAGAAGATTTTGAATGTAAATAATGCCCAGTGATTTCACACTTAGAAGGAAGGGCTCACATCTGTAGCAGAATTCAGATGGCGTTGGCTTCCCAGCTAAACCTATTGCCCAAGGCAGCCTCCAGTTAGCTAGCACTAAGTTGAGAGGAAGACAGAAGTATGAAGGAACAAGTAAATATAGTAGGCTTAAAGGCACATTTAGGAAAAATTTGGGTTGAGTATTGGGCCGTAGAACCATCTGAAAGCACATAGATACTAGAATATCTATCAGGAGCCAAATCAAAGAACTGCCTCCATGACAGGTCAAGTTTCAACATTACTAAGGACTAGCAGCAGTGAGTTTAGCATGCTCTTCTCTCTCGAATGGAGGTTTTCTACTGTAAGTTGCCCATATCTGCTTCCCCATGTATTAGAAGTGTTTCATATGTATCTGTGGGGTAGTAGGAGACACAGGTCAGATAACTCACTTTTAGCTTTCCCTTTCTGGGGACCCTAATCATTTGTCAAGATGCTTAATCATTTGGTTCCACATTCCCTACTGTGGAGGTGCCCTTATTACCCAGATTAGTCTATCTGAATATCAGTCATCACCCTAGACCCAGTAACTAGTTCATGATCAGGCACCCGTCTCAAGAAGGGTCAACGAAGTTCTCATTTAAAGATTTATATGCACACCAAGCTTCTCTGCCTTTGTGATCTCTCGTGTTAACAAAAATACAGGCATGGAATTGGGAAGAGTCATCTTTACTGTAAAAGAAAATGAATATAGAAAGAACAAAGGCAGAATGGTGGCAGAGAGCTGATAGATGCAGCGAGAAAGGGAGAGCTGTGGTTTGAAAACCTGGATACAGTCACGTCCAGCAGAGTCAGGTGATTTCTTACCATTCTTACCTTTTTCTTCACTATCTTCTTGACCTAACCAATACCAGCATTTGCTTATTTTAGTTCTACGTATTATTATTAAATCATCATCGTATTATTTTTTGCCTCCTAAGTGATCTCCCCACTTTTGTCCTGGACTTCTTTTTAGTCTATCAGCGCTATCCTTTTGAGGTAACTCAAAAGATGATATCCTTTGCTCAAGTAACACTGTAATGGTTAATACATTGTGTCAATTTGAAAAATTTAGAAACTTAGCTAAGTGACTCAGCAGTTCTACCTCCTAGGGTGCAGAGGGCATGCCTTTGAGAACTGTTTATGACTTAGGATGTTGTGATGGTGTTGATTCAGTGTGTCAACTTGAGAAGTTTAGAAGTTTAACTAAGTGACCCAGGGTCAGGGTCCTCACTTTGTAAACATCCTGAACCTATGCAAGAGAAAGGCATGGAGATGTTGTGAGTGCTACACCTGCCCCAGGGCGGGTAACCTGCACATAAGGGAGGAAAAGAGGCTCGCTTCCCCTCCTTTGGCTCTTGCTGCTCTCGCTGTCTTCCACTGCTGTGAACAGCTGCCCCTCAGCCTCGCCACCCAGCCTTGGAACCAGCTGATTATGAACTGAAACCTCCACAAACTGTGAGCTAAATAAACCTTTCCTTCCTCCATTTTGGGAAATGGTTATTTTGTCTCCGCAACCAGAGAAAAGTAACTGACACAAACATCTTCTAGGAACTTTTATATTTGACTCAGAAAAACCCGCCTACTAACCTTCAGGACTGGTTGTGTTTAAGCTTGCATTCCCCTGGGACCTCTCCTTTCATTCCTCTACCCTTGTCCACCCAACTCCAATCACAGAGCATTTGTGTTGTTCCCCAAACACACTTATCCCACTTTCCGAAACAGTTGACAGTTTATGACAAATTCTGTCAAATAAAAACATTACAATGTGTCCTCATCCACCTTATTTACTCAGTCTGTCACTGTGCACCTTCCTTCTCTTCCCCAAAGTTAAAATGTCCACAAAAGGTAAACATTCTGAATCAATCCAGGCTTCCCAGAGACAGCCATGGCAGTTCAACTAAAGACACTCATGAAAGAGGACTCCCAGAACTGCTTCAGAAAGTGCTAGGAATAACAGAATAAATGGGTTCAAAGCAAGGGAGAGTATCTGCACAGGGATTAATGGCAATGTGCTTTTTACTGTAATTCTTTTTTTAAATATAAACATTTACCATATCCACTGATCATCCCTCCTACAACTTGAGTCATTTATTGCCGTTTTCCACCCATAAAATCAGGACAGAAATGAGCACCTTGTTAATTGTGGAAGCTAATAATTGTAAAAAGCCCTCACATTTGTTATTGTTTCTGTGGCCCGACAAGTGACGGTATGTTGTGGTCTTCACACTAAGGTTTTAGAGTCACTTACAGTTCCTCCCTTGACATATCACATGTTGGGTTGGTTATCAATAAAGGTCATGTCCTAAGCACAGCTCCACACTCATTCACCATGATCTGGAAACTGTTTCTTCATTTGTAAAAAAAAAAAAAAAAAAAAAGATAGCATCCACTGTGCCTACCTTTGAGGGCTGAGGATCAAATAAAGTGGTCTGTGAAATCCCTCTCAAAACTGGAAACTCCTGCACAAACGCAAATGATTCATGGTGATAGGTGGCCTGGTGCCAGATGTCTGAATCCCCCATCCCTGCCAGAAGAAAGGAAAGAAGTCAAAAGCAGAAATCAGCTCTCTCAACACAACTCTTCCCACTGTACCATTCTGTAGTCACCCATTAGTGTTTGTTGGCTGTTTGAGAATTATATATATTTTAATCATCTTCCTTTAGTATCTGTTGTTAATTCTTGGGCTTATGTATTCATGTTTCCACTTCCTGCTGAAATAGTTTTTTAATGGTATCCTAATAGGATCGAGGGAAAAATCTTGCTCAAACTAACACTAGGGTTTCATCTTAGTCTATGATTTAACACACAAAGCTGCAATAAATAAGTGCTTTTCCATTCATTTATTTAAGAGTCTTATGTCTGCTGAACTCCTGAGTGCTTTTACCATTTCTGGGGAAC
>RJWT010049766.1:0-10949 GCA_004365215.1 Cuniculus paca | reverse complement strand
TAAATGTAGTTTTGTACTTTAGTGCTAAGGGCATAGATTTAGTCCCAAGTATTTCTTATACACACACACACACACACACACACACACACACACACACGGAGTTTTTCATAATATATCACTCTTTATCACTTTCTAAAGTCAACATTTTTACAAAAGATATTGATAGTTTCAGGACTTCATTAATGCTGTTGCATATCTTGTTCCTGATATTGAACTACAAGCACAGTAATAGTCAAGGAACATTGATATTAGAGTGAAACAAGGTAACAAAAAAAAGATGAAAAAGAAAAACCTCCTAAATACCTGGATCGATTTTTAACTCTGTGACAAGAAAACATATTTTAATGCATAGATTAAGAAATTAGTACTTTGTACTCCATTGTGAACTGTATTTCTTCCTGAAGTTAATGTGTAGTTAACTCCATAGAGAAATTTACTTCTTGTACATTTACATAAGTAACTAGGTATTTTTATTATTAATCTTTAAAAACATGCAAACAAATGTTTTACTAGAATGCTTTTATCTTTCAGATTTTTTTATTACCACTAAGTAGTCAGTCAATAATAATTATAATTTTTCATTAATATATGCAAGAAAAGTTATTGGAAATAAAAAATGTATTATTTAGAAAATGTAAATCAAAGATAATAAATCTACTGTAGATAAGAGTGTTTTATAGGGTATAAGACAGAGGAGCCCCTTTACCGCTATTGTGTTAGTGTTAAGAATCAGCTAAGACTCATGCTTCAAAACCAATGACCATAATATTGAGTAATTCTTAAAACACATACTATCTCACAATTTCAGTGGGTCCTGACTTGGGTGAGGATTAGATGGTGATTCTGACTCAAGATTTTGATGCAGTTATAGTTGAGATTTTTCGCAATGGTCCTCACAAGATCTGAAAAATACTCATCTAAGATGACTTACTGACATGGCTCTTGCCAAGAAGCCACAGTTCTCTTGCGACTTTGGCTTGTAGTCTCATATCTTTGCTCAGGAGACTTCTCTATAGTCTATTTATGTACCTTTATGTCATCGTTGGGGTCTTCTCAGAGAGCAAGTAAACTGCAATGGAAAGCAGAGCATGAAAGATACAATGGTGTTTTGTGTTGTGTCGTGTTGTGTTGGGTTGGGTTGTGTTGGTTTGGCTTGGTTTGGTTTGTTTTGTTTTTATGTCCTAGTCTCCTGAACCATGCATACCATTCCTACTTTAAAATTCATTAGAAGCAAGTAACTATGTTAAACACACACTCATGGGATAAGGGAATTAAGGTCTACCTCTTGATAGTTAAAGTAGACATGTTAAAGCCAGTACAGGCAACTGTCTAGCCACAGGTTTATATTATCCCACATGGGAAATATATTCAACCTTCCACAAAATCCTTCCAAGTTACATCCTATTAAAAGTCAGCTAGAAATTTGAAATTGTGCTATCAAAATCAATTCTCTGTATACAGTTCATTGTGCATATCCTCAAATACATCTCCTTGATTATAGTTCTGTTTGGTCTAAATGTTAATGAACTAAAGACACACATTAATGTGCACTCATATTCACCACATATATTATCAATTGACTAGCATAATTGACAGATAAATTGTCAATATGGGAAAATGGAGGCTCATATTAGTGACTTCATATGTATCATAAACCATGTGCTATAGGCGTATTTGTATGTGATCACTTACTTAAATAATGAAACTAAAGAGGTAAAATTTCTATAAGAGATAAGACAGTAGTTTCAATCTTGGTTAGACAAAGCTTTCCTTAACATAATCCCAAAGGTATGATCTATAAAGAAAAAATGTAATGAGTAGCCTTCATCCATATTGAAAACTTTTGTAAGTCCTTGGCAAGGAGAAAATATCTTTAAAATACATACCTGATAAATAACTAGTTTCCAGAATACACAAAGGCCTGATAACTGAACTAGCAGAAAGCAAAGAAACCAAAAAGAAACTTATGAAGAATTGGAACATATACTTTACTAAGTGAGTAGAGGGGATGCCTAAGAAACATTGGAAAATTTGTTATTTTTATTGATAATTATAAATTTGATTTATAAATCAGAAATTTAATGATGTCTAATCAAGACCCTAATAAAATGGCTATATAGAAAAAAAAATTCGGCAGGTCTGAGTTCTTTATTTGTAATTGCCATGAATTGGAAAGAATTGTCGGTTGCTGGTGAATGAATGAATGAAGAACCTGAGGTTTAACCACAAAATGAAATATTTCTAAGCAGTATAAGGAAGCGAATGCTGATATATATTAGAGCCATGAATTAAGCTCAAATGTATTATACCAAGTAGAAGGAAACAAATCCAAAATAGTATATTTTTATTACCAAAATTATATGGCATTCTAAAAAGAGCAAAACTGTATAGAAAATTTTAAAGGAAGATCAGTTTCATAGGGCTTTAGTTAGGAAAATTGTCAGTGATGTGACCCAAGGCAACTTTTTGAAGTTATGTATTTTCCTGAATATTGACTTTAGTTTGCTTACGTCGATGTGCATTTTTAACAAAACACACATAATTTAAAATTAAAATGATAATTTAAAACTATATAAAGTATTTCTCAATAGTTATTAGAACTAAATAAAGAATAAAGGTTTCTAAATTGATGAATATGTTGAGAGTTTTAAATTGTTGAGCATCATTTTAAAATTAAACACATCCTATAAACCATAATTGACACCTAATGTAAATTAAAAATCTTGCATGTGAAAGATTCATTTACCTCAGAGTCACTGACATTTTGTGTGAATTATTCATAAAGACCAGAATCCTGAGTTCTTATCAAGAATCTATATTCACATATTTATGCTTGTTCGTAAAGTAGAATCAACTGTTACTGCACTGTAAGCATACACGGGCTTTATCTGTTATCATACTCTAATATACTCTCTTTCTGTCTTAGTTTTTTATTAACCTTATAATAATTCTTTTTACCTCTTCGTCTACATAGTGTCCCTTCAAAGTGTTACCTATTTAAAATGAAACACTTTCTATGTAAATCGTTCTTAGCTTTATCATGAGAATCTCTACAAGTGAAGGAGTTTTTTTACTTTATAACCCTCAAAGAAGAGGAATGGCACATCTTCATCTTCCAGCTCCTTGTGTGCCAATATGAAGAATCTATTTTTAAACAGCATTCAGTCTGCATTTCTTTATGTTCGTGGTACATAATTGTTTTGGAAATACAAGGAACTTTTCTTGAAATAAAGAAGATATTGTCAAGCAGTTGAACCTTGATGTTGAGAATAAAACTTACAAAACAGAGGAAAGTATGATTGAGGCAAATAAAATACCCTCTCAGTAGGTCATAGACCCAAGAAGTAAACAAGTAAACAAGAATTGGTTTCATACCCAAAAGTTATTTGAAGCAGCTTTGAGCACAAACTTTTGAAATCCTAATAGATATTTATTCTGGTCCAGTAGGCATGCTGAACATTGTCAGTCTCTTCACTTTACCTTAAAAGTTTTATCATGAAGTTCTAGATTTCCAAAATTATTAAGTGTCTTAACTCTATTCTTAGAGATACTATTTTTTAGAGGTACTATTTCCCTTCCTTAAGTGAGACATTCAGGTTTGTTTCAAAGGTTGAGGTGTTATAATCTCTACTCTGACCATCAGTTCATATCTTTGGAAAGAATTTCACCTCAAATAACTAGTCTACACTGTAATTGGGTCATGGGGGAATCACTGGAAAGTAATTAATCATAATGCTGCTCTTTGTTAAAAGCTATTTTATTGCCAAAGCATAGATTACTTTTAATAAACCTAAAATGAGAACAAATGAAATCATCAAGTAGTGAGAACGCGCTGAAGAGAAAGGAACTGTACAGTGGATAAGAGACCAAGGGGAAAGTGTTTAGCCAAAAGAATACAGTCACTTAAAGGATAATTGATCATCTGCATTCGATTATTCCACTTCCAGGGCTGTACCTGGGACCTGACTAAACCTTTTATGTAATTTAGATCACAGAAAATGAGACAGGGTCTGATAATGTGAAGATGGTACCATTTGGCAAGCCCTGCCTCACTTCTAGGTACACTTTTAAAATTATATTTCTAAAATATCCTGTCATAAATTTACATTAATCCTTTGGTTATACACCATGCAACATGATTTTGTCAATAATTCATGAATATGTCTTGTGACTCATCATTCATTGAAGATGTTAATCTTTCAAGAATTTTAATCATGTGAATTTGACAATTTCCCCGAACTTGAATGTCACTGCATCTTCAAATATTATTCATCTATTGTTCATTTTATTTTTCCTATTCCTCTAGTGACGATTTTTAAGTTTATAAAACTCTAAATGTGATTCAGAGTCCGTTCAAGCTGGAAGAGGAAGTGCTCACCAAATCCACAAGATAGCATTTTCTGTGTTTGGGATCCTCTCAGTAGGCTGCTATGGGACACTTCATCTGTGAATTCATTTGTAGTCATTATAATTTCCTTTATTAAAAAACAGTGAACAAAAATAAAATATGTTGTTAGTGTGTGAGCTATTCTAGCAAATTTTTTAATTCAAGAAGAGTTTCCTGGAAGCTGTAGGTTATAGCTGGTCAGTCAGAGGTAAAAAAGGTCTGCATCTTGCAAGTATACTAGAAAAGAGGACTGGGAGGGCAAGACCGAATCCATAAACTGTGATGTCTATTCTAATTCTTAGAAGCTAGTGTTGTAGTTGAATTGAATTGTTGAATACTTAATTAGTACCCACAGAATCAGTGCAATAACAGTGTTATTAGAAAATATCATATAACAAAGTATATGTAAATTGCCAAAATGATTACAATAATGTAACTATGCTTACTATGTTTTAAGTAAGAAAACACCCTGGGATTAATTTCATTAGATACTCTGTGAAGTAATATTAGTTTTAAACTTCTAAAACTTTTTTTATGCCCTACTTTGTTAGGGTTGCTGCTGTCTTGACGTAGTGCTGAAAAAGAGGAAAATAGTGTAATGATTACTTGTAGATTGTTTTCAGTTCAGATGTTGAATTCTCTGTAAGTGTGGGGACCGACTTCAGAGTGAGTGCAAAAATGGTTCATTATATTGAGAATATATATATATATATATATATTTTTTTTTTTTTTTTTTTGCGGCACTGGG
Source organism: Cuniculus paca (assembly GCA_004365215.1). Lineage (NCBI taxonomy): Eukaryota > Metazoa > Chordata > Mammalia > Rodentia > Cuniculidae > Cuniculus > Cuniculus paca. Next base: position 5,814 of record RJWT010049766.1, on the reverse strand, counting down.
GATTGAACTCATGACCTTGCGCTTGCCAGGCAGGCACTTAGGCCACTGAGCTAGATCCCCGGCTATTGAGAATATTTTAATTACAAATTTTATTGTGTATTATGTTTCACTTTGGAATTGTTGATCATTGCATAGGTTGCAATTTTGACATATATTTTAGGACTAATTAATATGCTCACTAATATTCATATTGCCGATAGCTCAATGATTGTTGTATGACTTCATATATCAATATTATTTGAAAATATTGATATTACATGCAAGCTTTTCTAGGCATTATTAGAATCTCATCCTATGTAGTAAAATAATCTACTGGATATACTACAGGGAGAATTAACTGTATGTAGTTTAATTATCAACTAGCAATTTTGTGTTATTAGAGTACTTTTCCAAATTTCTCAAAAGAAATGTGTAGGAGTATGTGGGAAAAAAGTGTTTATCAGTTGGTAAGCCATGTGTATTTTTTGCTGGGAGATAATCAGAGATGAGTTGTTGCTTTATTTGTTTTCTATTTGGTTCTTGTGTGCTGATAGGATTATTCTTATTTTGTTACCTTTTTTAAAACATCTAGGATTATACAAATTTCACTTACTACCTGTGGTTAAAGAGAAAACAAGGGGGCATCAGATAAAAGTCATTCTCATAGCAGAAAAGTACTTAATGAAAGAAACAGAATGGATGAGTGCATTTCACACTTCTTTTAACTATTCGCTGTATCTATCTTGAAATTTTACTCTATGTCCCTCTGCATGTTTTTCTCCTTACCTATTTTGGAAGGGAAAAAGTCTCACTCATAAATGCTTTCCTTATAAAGATCTACAATCTTAACTTGTCCTAATTTTAAAAATTGTAATGCTTATTTTATTAAAATATTTTATTAAAATTTTTATTTAAAAATTGTAATACTCCTAAATAGATATCACAGATTCTAATTTTAACAGTTTTATCAAGGATGTCTCTTGGGAAAGTTGCATTTTTAGAAATGTATGTTTGTTTTTGTTTTTTGTCTTTTTGAGACAGAGTCTCACTATGCAGTTCAGGCTGGCCTTGAGCTCACTTTGTAGCTCAGGCCGGTCTCAAACTTGCAAGGATCCTCCTGCCTCAGCTTCCTGAGTGCTGGGATTACAGGCAAGGGTCACCACACCCGACAAAATGCATGTTTTACATTATTTGGCTGAGTTGTAAGAGACATTGTATTTCTATTTAAACATATACAGCTTTTATTATATCTCAGTGCTATGTTTTTTAATTTACTAATCATATGTGATTCATTTATTGTTACCAACACTAATTGTTTCATCATTTAAACAGGAAAAATATACATATGGTGTGATTGGCTTAATATTTAGAAAGAGCAATTACAATAATCGCTCTTTAGAGAAATGATAGATGTTCAAATTTTCCTGTAATTTTAGGAAAACTGTTCAAACAGTTCAAGCAGAAAACTTTACAGATATATGCTACATAATTTAAGCATATACAATTAAAAATCTCTGCACACATATGTTCTTCGGTTATTTGTGTTACATATGGTTTGTTATTAAAATTTTTTCAAAAGAAGTTCCCCTAAACCTATGCTAGTACTATTATGATGGTTCACTGAATATCTGAAAATATATATTGTTCTATATCTCCTTTTATTTACTTATTTGGAAATTACAGAATACATCGATTTAAGTAAATTTTTAACATAAGTTGCATATGTGTGACATTTTGTGGTAGCTGGAACAAAAGATGCAAAAATATTAATGGTTTATGTATACTCAAATTATTATTTTAATACAGGATACTACTGCCCTGTTGTAAATAAAATAGAGTACAAAGCATGAGAAAGATAAGCTACTTACAAAGATCAGCAATATAACTATGAAAGCTCTGCACTTTTTAAAGTGTAATTTGATGGAAATAGTTTACTTTTTATGAGAGATTCAGAAAAATATTCATATTTCATTTCTTTGGCCTGTCAGTCTGAATTTCAAATCAAAAGAAATTCTGAAAGAAGAGTTTGTCTAAAACTAAGTATTCTAAAATATGGAAATGTACTTTCTAAGAAATGAAGGAAAAATTATAATAAAGTTGCCTTTTTTGAATATAAAATCCTAAATGTTATGACATAAAAAATATACTTTTTGCTATAGTTTGATGAGTGCCCCTCAAACAGCTATATCTTACAGTCTTGGTCTCAGCTACTGAGAGTTTCTGGGGGTTTTGAGGAACTGAGCCTCAAAGACAGGTCCACAGGTATTTGTGGGTGCACTGCCTGTGGCAATGGTGGGGGCCAGGCCTCTTCTTGCCTCTTTCTGTTTCTTAGCACTTGATGTAAATTTACAATTAATATCTCCAGTATTTCAGTGGATGAACACTGGCTTCCTGTTATTGTTTAATTTGCAATTCAAAGATGATAAATGATGTGGAATATTTTAAATGTATTTGCTTTATCATACATCAACACATCTTATTAGTGAACTATTTTCTAAAGTTAAATTTTATTAGGCTGCTAAGAGCTTTTTATACTGATGTTTGGAAAAACAGTTCATTGTCAGATATATGCATTAACATTTTGATACTCAATAGCAGGATTCTTATTTGAGTTTAAAATATATATGTATATATATATCAGATCTAATAATATAACCACGTACAATAATTAATATAATAACATATTTCCCACTGAAAGCAATGAAGAGTAATGTTTGTATGACATAAAAGGAGAAAAAATATGACTTGGAATTCAATTTAAATGAAGATTTTTCAATAGAAAAGGTGGTGAACAAGAATTGAAGATGTTAATATAGAAAACATTCACAGTAATTTGTATTTAAAGGAGAACAATATAAAGGGTGATTAGATGGAAGGTTGTCAGGGAGTTTTCAAAGGGAGTTTTTTCTCCTTTTCGGTCTATATTAAAACATTTTTCCTTGGTTATTTCTTGGAGTTTTATGTGTATGTGCATTTTGTTTGTTTTCCTTTTTGTTAGTTTGCAATGTTAAAGACAGAACCTAGCCAAATTGTCTACCAGTGGGCTACATCCACAGCCCTATACATGTTTTGTGTCTGTAAGCCGAGTCATGAAGAGAGTGAAATGTTCATGCTTCTTACGCAAGATAACTTCAAAAGTGGTATACTTGTGTAGGAGATAGAGTCTACTGCATAATAGGGGAACCATGATTTAATTGCAGGTAGCACACAGACAGTTCTTCTGTGATATGATGAAAAAGACAAGTATGGGAGAGAACAGATTAATAATCAAAGAGGTGGGAGTGTGGGCAGGTTCTCTTCAATTTGTTTTCTTTTTCTCAATGAAAAAAATAAGGTAGAAAATATCATATGGATATTTGGGATTGAATAGAGAAATTTTGTTATTTGATGACAAGAAAAGCAGAGGTGTGAATAGGGTTTGGGAAGATAGCAAAAAGCAAATTTTCCAATATTTGATGTTCATATGTAGATGGATTTAATAAATAACATTAATATACAATGGTACTATGGTTCATGAACTCAATTGTCTTAATTCTGGTCGCAAACCTAACTGAATGAGAACCAAATCAAAATTCCCCATAAGGTCAGCATTCAACCCAACCATTGAATGTGATTCAGTTCTTGTTCAACTTGGTTTATGACCAGAATCATGGAAAGAATCAAGTTTGTGAATAATGTAGCACTTCACATGTGTTACACTTACTAAATTATGAATGTTAACTATGTTAAAAAGTTCTATCTGGCTACTAAGGTTTCATTAGACCAACAATAGATGCAGACAATAGAAGTACAGACAGCACAATTGGAGACTTTGGGACCACTCCCCTTCACTCACTCTAACATGGGCAATACCACAGGATCAAGCCTTGACTCAGTCCCAGGGCTTACCACATCTTGATGGAGGCAACGAAAACAAGACCCTGAACCCACCTGGGAAATTTCCAAAAGTTCTAAACCCAGGTACGGGAACAGTAGACCTCCCAAACCTACCAGCAAAATCTAGAGTAACATTTATTCCCCAGAGCTCATTGAAACTTTATGCATATGCACTGCAAGTATACAGTAATAACACAGTGAATTATAGCACAGGAGATGTGCAAAGGATGCAGCAGCAAACACAATGCAGCATCCAGTCAGTTATGCTACCAGTTATGTTCTGCAGGGCTCCAGCAGCAGATTTGGGGAAACAGGAGCAACATTTAAACCCTCTACCAACACCCTTAGTGCTGGTGGCACTTTCTTTTCACCAGCAAGAGCCGATTCACTGGAAGCACAATTTCATCTTAATAAACTCTGCCACTGTTTCCTTGTCCAATTCTGTTTCACACAAGAACCTTAGAACCCAACCTAAAGTCCCATAACCCATTTTAACACCTTGGTGTGCTCACCTAGGAGGTAAGACCTATGGAAAGTTCTATTTCTTTTTTCTCTTTTCTTTCTTGCTTTTACATCATTGGTCACTCATTGTTAGCATGGGTCAAATAAGAGGCATTGGGGTATGTGCTGCTTGAAGATGCTAGTAACAGGATATCCCAGTCACAGAACTGCACACTTCTATGCTGAGCCGGACATAACGTGATTCCCCTCCATCACATAGGTTTGTGTTCTATGTGTGTTCACACCTCTGTTTTTCTTTCTGTGAACCTTTGTAGTTTAGCACTCGTTTTTAGCAACAACAGTCTGCTGAGCCCGTTGAAAAATCAGTGACTGAACATGAAAGCACTAAAGATCAAGCACCACTTGTTTGCATCCTCTAACTAGAAATGGAAAGAGGTATAAGGAAGTCTTGTCCAGGAGGTGTAGTGGCTCTTTAGCTCAACCACTACACCTGGGTCCAGTCCTTGTATTAGATGGGACTCTAAAATTTTTGTTCATTATGGGAGACATAAATAAGATTGAGCTCCATCTGGTGTCTCTAGCAAAACTTCACACACACACACACACACACACACACACACACACACACACACACCTGGTGTGGGAGACCTGAACCTGAGACAGTGGAAAGGGCCAGCCTCTGGGTCACACTGGAGAAATCTGTCTCCAGAAACATGCACACATTTGTGTCCCGATCTCTAGAGTGAGGGAGAATGTCTCAGTCAGTTTTCTCTATCCTGTGACAAAATACTCCACATCTGCAAATTAAAAGAGAAGAGATTTATTCTGGCTTATAGTTTGAAAAGGTTTCAGTCTATAGTCTGGTGTCTGCAAGACAGGACAGCATGGTGGAGGGATTTGCTGGTGGCAGGGCAAACAGAAAGCAGAGAGAGTCAAGAGAAGTACAGGAGACAGATGAATTATCCAGCTAGGTCACACCTAAGCTACCTGCCTCCTTTGACCCAGATCCAATTCCAAAGATTTCATTTAGCCAAAAACTTATCAGTGGACTAATCCATTGATGATTATCACACTCTCATAATCTAATCATCACCCCAAAACATCACCTGGGAGGCATGAGGCTTTTGGGGAGATCTGGATCTAAATCATAACGGTGATTCTCCAAACTTTTCCTTCAGTTCCCTTTTTTATTCTCTCCATCTATTACTCTCAAAATCCTAGGAGCATGATTCTTTTACCTTTCCTAAAAACTCATGGTTCTTTTCCTCTCGTGCTTTTATATGCCAGTAAACTCACATGCTTTGCTGTTTTTTTATATTTATTAGCGGGTGTGCAAGGGAGTTTGTGGCTGGTGGAGTTTAGTGAGTTTGAAGGGAATGTAGAAGAGCTCAGGTTTTAAAATTAGGTCCTACACAAGCTACTGGAAGCAAAAGTATCCAGATCCTACTCTTCCCATGTCTGTAGCAGCATTACACTTTTTATGTGACTCAGATGTCC
>RJWT010049765.1:0-10958 GCA_004365215.1 Cuniculus paca | reverse complement strand
CTCTTGTAGGTAGACAGAGGCAACTGGTAATAGTGCCCATGGATGTAATGGACCAGAGTCACAAGGGTGAATTTTGTGTTGTCTCCATAGCATAACAAACTAAAGGTGTTAGTGGGATCCAAAATGCACAATACATATTGGGAAAGTCAAAGGGGAGGAATTATCTAAAAAGGGAAAGAAATGACCACTATTAATCTATTGTCATGATTTGAAATTTAGATTGTATTCATTTTTCTGATTAGTTTCATTTTATTCCAATTTGTTTGATTTTATTATACTTGATGGCATGAACAGTTATTTTATTTTATTTTATTTTATTTTTTTATTTTAAAGAGAATAGAACAAAACAAAACAAAACAGAACAAAAAAAAGGAAAAGAAAACAGAATAGAGTCTAACACAATACAGCATTTCAAAACAGAACACAGAAAGCTACACAGGTCTTAAAAACATAACAACAGGAGATTAACTATGGTTACCCCAGTGTCTCTTGCTTTCCTCAAAATGGTTGTTCATACATTTACAGACAATAAACTCAAACAAAACAAAGCAATACAAAACCAGATAAAACAAAATAGCACTACAGGCCATCAAGTTGGCCAACAAGAAACCATTGATGGCTACCATAGTTGGACAGTTATTTTAAAGATAACAAAATACATAATTGCCGCCATCGAGGATGTCCAATTAGCTTGTTTAGAAACCCTGTATGGCTTTCATTGTTTTGATTGATTTTACTCTATTCTGTATTGTTTGATTGTAATATGTCTGAAGGTGTAGGCAACTATTCTGAAGATAACAACTATTATGGTAGCCAATGCTGTTTTGCTAATATCTTGAAATTCTGTATTGCTTACATTGTTTTCTTTGTTTGTTTTGTGTTGTTATGTTGTTTTGTTTCTACTGCTTTAGTTTGTTGTATTTTGTTTGATTTTACTTATCCCTGATGGTATGGGCAGGTTTACTGCAGATAACAAGAGGCATTATGGTAGCCTTACTGATTGCTTTTTACCCTGTTTAAAAGTCGTGTAGCATGTTCATTGCCTTGTTTTGATTGACTTTACTCTGTTTTGTTTTGTTTGTTTGTATTCTTTTCAAAATAAAAAAATATGTAATCTAAATTAACTGTGATCCACATACACATACCTTGTCCTAATATCTAAAGTTGTTTGTTTGTTTGTTTTGCTTTAATAAAGTTAATGAAAATTGAAAAAAAAGAAAGTTTGATCCAAACTATAGGTCTACTTTGTACTTTAGAGAAATTTAACCTTTCATTTCTTGGGCTGTTGGTGCTGACAGAGCAGAACATATGAGCACTGGCCTAATCACCAGAGTCTAGATTCTGAGTAGCTCTGCCATAAGCTCAGGAACTTCTTAGGTCACCTATCAGAGCCATAATTTCTGTACAGGTAAATAAAGAGGTTTCATAAGATGATCACTGATGTCCTATAACCTCTGACATGATATAGATGCTTGGAAGATGTTGCTAGAATCCTGCTTTTCTTTCTTGGATAAGAAATGCAAAGAAAACAGCAGTACCATGGTATGGAATTAAAATAAAGAGTTGTAAATTTGTCTCTGATCTTCTCCACTCCACTACCCATCCATCCATCCACTCAACAAATCTGGATTGTGCACCTACTTTGTGATGAACTCTATTTTAAACAGTAGGGATAAGCTAGGTATGGTGATGCACATCTGTAACCCCAGTACTCAGGAGGTTGAGGTAGAATGATTTCCCCCAGTTTGAGATCAACCTGGGGTATATAGTTAGTTCAAGACCAGTTCAAACTACAAACTGTATCAAAAAACAAGGAAAAAAATAGTAGAGATACAATGAACAGCAACAATAACAACAAAAGGTCTTAATAATAGAGCTTAGAGTTTAGAAGTGAGAGACAAACAGTGATCAAATCAAGCAATAGAAATACAACATGCCAAGTAAAGATGGAACACAGTACATAACCTGTGAGTTACACACCCCAGGCGATGTTTCCACATAGACTATGACATTAGGTTAGGGACAAGTACTTTGAAGTAAGCAGACTGATAGACAGAGAGAGAGAGAGAACACAATGAGAGGTGCTCTCTAAGATGTGGTCTTAAAAAGTACTCTCTGCTTAAATACTGTTTAAATAGTCTTGAGTGAAGTAAGAGAAAACCAGAAAAATAAAAGTATTAGACCCTGTAGCACCAGGCATGAGCCCCTTGGACTGCTTGTCTCTGCCACTTCCTTTTTTCATGCTTTCCCATGGTCACCTAACTTTCATTCATTCATTCATTCATTCATTCATTCATTCAGTAAATATTCAGCAAGCATCAATAATAGTATCAGGCAGCATGGAGATTTTCCTGGTATCTTTGCTCTCCCCTAGGATTAAATATCACTTCCATTTTTCTCATAAGATTAGAGTGTGGAATGTGCTGAGAAAATGCAACAAAAGTCAAGTGAGGTGTGTTCCACTGAACATATCTTAGGAAATCTACTGACCACTTGGCCCAAGTTCTCAACATGGACAGTGTCTTGGATGAGGTGCTGCAACCATCCCTAGCTTTGGTTTTACCATAGAAAATTTTGATTTCCATTTTATAAAATGCTGCACTTATTGATGCAAGACAGAGTTTCTGGTGAAAATGTTGAAACAACAGGGGAAGATTCAAGCAACAACTACTGAATCAATACATGGTCACCAGGTCCTGAGGGAGAGAGACCGGGATGAGGCTCCTGGTATGAAGACAGGGCACATGCAGAGGCAATTCTCAGTAAAATTGGAATGTAATAAATGCTTGATTACTGGGACTGCAGGAACATGTTGAAGGAATTGAGAGGAAAGAAATCACTGTGGTCTGATGTGATTAGAAAAATATTCAGAAAACTTGGGGCTTAAGGATTTTGCCAGAGTCAAGAAGATGAAAGGATGGTATTAAAACATACAGATGGCAAGTTTAAGGGCCTGGAGACAAAACAGGGACATAGCATGGGAGCATTGAGGAGGTAGATTGGGGCCAGAGTTCCAATCAAAGAAGCTTAGCTATTCCCATCATCCCTGAGAAAAGTCCAGACAGTACATTTAGAGTCCCCTTATGGGCAAGCATGAAACACCACTTTCTACTCCCCAATTGTCAATCCTGCTGAGCCACACTTATCAGAATCTCTTATAACAGCAGCAGCAGTACTTCTTAGTGCCGTGACCATTTGCAAACTACAAAGTCCTACATTTGAACTTTCACCCAAGCAGGGGGCCCTATATGTTCCTGTTCAACACCTTGAGCCCATATAGTACTTGCCACATACAAGACACTTCAAACTGTTACTCAGCTAATGAAAAAGATATCAGAGAACTTACTGCATCTTCTCATTTGAGCTTCCTGATAACCCCCTGGACCAGGAAAGACAAATATTATTAACTTTATTTTATAGATGAGAGAAGTAAAAGCCAAAATAGGTAAATAGATTGACCAAGTTCTCTTAAGTACTGTGCTATTGAGTCTGTAGTTAAAAAAAAATCAATAAACTGGAAGCCAGAAGACTAGGAACTAGTAAAGAGCTTGGATTTACCATCTAACTCCCCTGTACCTTAGTTTATCTTGCCTGTTAAATGGACATAGAATCAAATTCTGTTGATTCTAAGATTCTCACAAATGTGCAAATGATTGCACTTGATTGTCTCTGAAGTCAGATTGTGTCTTAATTTTCAGCATTTCTCTTAGATTCCATGAGGTAAGGTAACCTCTGTTGTGCCTGTTGCAATGTGAATATGAAAGTTCTTCATAAGTTGGGAGATGCTGCACAAATAAGCAAAGGCTAGTACAGAGATTACCACTGGCTTCCCTGAAGATCTGCTCTCACAATTCCTAACCATGTGGAAAAGCCAGCCCAGAAGTGAGCTCTGCCTAGAGTCTCTGAGCAGGTTTTGTGAGAGTGAGAGGATCAAATGGTATTAACACAACAAGCAAATACTGGTATCCCTGAGACACCTGGTACAAATCTTTTCTATTGATTAAAGGAATTAGTATTCTAAGAACCTATGAAAAGACAAAAGAAAGGAAATGCAATCATTTTCCACAAGCCCAGACACAGGTCATGCATTCATTGATTTCCTTTTCCCTGTTTGTGCATATCTGTGGTTCTATGGGGCTAAATTCCAGGAAGAGTCTCCTTTGATGCCAGGTCCTCCCCTCCAGGCCACTGCACATTTTCCTTTGACTTCAGCAACCAGTGGTCCAGCATCAATGCACAGGGGGCTGGCACTCTCTACTGAGTGTTGTGGACACATTGTGATTTAGAGTTCTGAAACTGTGTACATGTCTGTATTTGGCCTCTGCCATTCACATTTGTGAAAAACAAACATCAACAACTGGTCTCGTGGAAGAGATGGGGGTGGATGAACTGAGTACAAGGGCTGGGAAAAAGGTAAGGCATGTCTGGACTTGTGTGAACAATGGTAGAAAAGTTTAAGGAGGCACACACTTCCTGGAGAACACTTGAGCACCCTTCTCATGTTTCAAATTTGCCAGTCATTCCTATTAAATCTTGGACAAATCATTCAATATTCCTGCACTCTAATGCCTCAACATACATAAAGCTGCTAAATGTTTTTTGCTGAACTGTAAAACTTTTTGCAGCATTTAATTTTGAATCTCTCCACATAAACTTTGCCATTTTCCCTCATTACTGACTGATAATTTATTATTATAATCACTATAATAGGCCAAAACTAAGTGATCCAAAGAGTATAAATTAATGAAGAGGCTATAGACTGATAAGCAACTGGATGTTACTGCCTAGAAATTAGTGTGCTGCAGAAATTTAGATTTTTCTTTCTATTCTCATTACATTAAGTTTTTACATGTTAGCACCCTAAATTTAAAAATGAAGGTGATATTCATATCTTATTATCTGTGTCTTAGGATGACAGTAGCACAAGAGTGGAATGTCTCCATGCCATGAACTGTATTTCTTTTAAAAAGCAGGCTTCAGGTAAGTCAAGATGGACTGTTAGTTTTCAGAAACATTTAAATAGAAAAATAGAATGTCCCTCCATGGGAGAGGAAAATAAAAAAGATGATTTGCTATTATGTCTAAGTCAAAGAGGAAGAGAGAATAAACTGATTTGAAAAGGTTACATTTCATGGGATAGTCCATTGCCAGTATCTAAACTGGAAATAACATGACCCATCATGTTATTTCTTAATTAAGAGAAGATGAGTTTAGGAAAACCTTCTAGAATGGTAAAATAAAAAATATGCTCTGAAAATATGCTCCTCCATAGAAGTGATGAGAACATGTTTTGTATTGTGAAAACTAATTTTTTAGGACTCTAGAAATTAATCAAATGCTTGCAATAACCTAAGAAGCATTTATTTATTTAGGAAAAATGACTGAATCTCAAGTTCAACTGTGATATTTATGGTGCTTAAGTTTGTCTTATTTTCATCTTTTCCTCCCCAGCTGCATGATAGCCTTGACAATCATCAGTTCCCCAATCTTGCAGAAGCCAAGTCACCACTGTTGAAAGATAGGGTTAGAGCTGCTCTGAAGCCCTATCTCCAGAAGACTGTCACTATTTGATCAGCTGACAGCTTCCTGGAAGAAGCTCAGATCCCATTCACAGAACTGGTATTCATTTTACCTGACTCACAGCTAACCTGACCCTAGAATATTTGTTGAAAAAAATCAGTGGCAACTGTTTCAGCATTGCAGCTTCTTGAGTTGACAGCATGAGACAAGCTAAGCAGAAGGTTGTGCAAAACATTTCAAAGAAAATTCTGCTAGTGAGATTTCCGTAAGAGTGTTGCAAAGCTCCTCAGTATTAAGTAATTAAGAGTACCAGGATAAACTAAGAAGGCATTTATAGCTCACTTTGGCTAACACAAGGTTCAGTACAAATAGGAAGTGAAGACTAAAGCAGAGCTGTAAACTGCCACTGCCCAGAATTCAATTCTCAACACACAAAAACACAGACCTTAGTTAAAATAATTGACGGATATCTCTAATTACTGATACTAAGCTAACCAACAGAGATTTCAGAGAATTCATCTTGGAGATAAAAGAATAAAGATACTATTTATCTTTCAAGGTAAATAATCCTGAAGGACACAAGACAAAAGTACTGGGGATCATCTAAAAGTAATCCTCAATGGAATTATTATTAGCAGCCATGAGCATAAGGTGATATATTCAAAATATTGAAGGAAAATGACCATGAACCAAGATTTCTACATCTACCAAAATAATCTTTCAAGAATGAAGGCAAAATTAAGATAATAAATGAAAATAGTGAATTCAATGGTAGCAGATGTGCCCTACAAGGAATATGAAAGGCTAGAACGAAAGGGTAACTAGTAGATAGGAAAGCCAATCCAGATAAAGAAGGAAAGAGTACAGGTAAAGGTAACTTTGTAAGTAAATACAAATCAATGCACATATGAAAATGAACTTAAGTTTATAATTGATTTTTCTCTTATTAAAAAACAACTGCATAAACAATGATTGTAAACTTGTGTTGATAGGTACACAGTAAAGATGTAATTGTGACAACAGCAGAAAAGTATTTAACTAAAAAGGAAAATAGTTTTTGTCAGGTGAACATGACAACCACTACACTATGGAAACCGCTGGAAAATAGTTTTTGTATACTAAAAATTAAGTTGCCATTAATACTCTTCAAATTGTTACAAATTAAGATGATAACTATAATCCATACAACTAGTAAGAAAACTTAAATACTAACAGAAACAAAAATAGAATTAAAATAGTAACCTAGCAGATACCGACTTAATACAAAAGAAAGCAGAGATGAATAAAGAAGCAAAATAAGGCATACAGAACACAAACAACAAAACGTCTGATGTAAAAATCTACCTTAGCAGTAATTACAGTGAATGCAAATAGACGAGAAAAATGGTAATAAAATGGTTTTAAAAAGTTATCTAACTATATGCTGCCCACAGGGACACATTTTAGATTAAAAGACACAAACAGTTTGCAAATAAAGGGTAGAAAAGTATATCACACAATCAGTAACCAAAAGAGGTCCGCCATGTCTATACTTACATAATGAAAGTAGACTGTAAAACAAAAGTTGCTGATGAAAATCTCAATTAATCAGGAAGAGACAACAATTGAAAACCTATGCACATTTAACAAAAGCCCCAAAGCACAGGAAAGAAAATACATCATAACTGAAGGAAGAAATTGAAATCTCAATGATAATAGCTAAAGTATTTAATACCCCATCTTCAGAAAAGCATACCATAGCTGAGTAAGGCAATCAAGGAAATAGAACACCTGAACAATACTCTAAGCCAATTACATCTGCGAGCCATTCTACAAAACACCCCACCTAAAAATAGTTTAATACATATACTTCCCAAGAACACATGGAACTTTCTATAGGATAATTTGTATGGCAGGCCATAAAACAAACCTCAATAAATTTAGCAGCATTTAAATAATTCAAAATATGTGTTCTTCATTTACATGAAATAAAATTAGAAACCAGAGGAAATTGAAATTTAAAAAAAATCACAAATACAAGGAAATTAACACTACTAAATAACCTGTGATTCTATTATGCACTGAATTATGTTCCCAAAATTTCATATGTTGAAGTTCTAATCCTTACTTTGGGCATATTTGGAGAAAAAAGTCTTTGAAAAGATTATCAGAGTTAACTGAGATCATGAAAGTAGTGTCCTAACGTTATATTGCTGGGGGCCACAAATTCACAATGGCTCATTTTGCATATTCCTTAAGGGTTAAATGGAGGCTGGGGATTATCAGTATCACCCAGTTAAAATTTCCCATTAAATTTCTAGAGATGGGCCATCCTCTCCCACCCACTAAGACAAAAACTAAAACCACTAAGTTTAAAAAGCACTCCAGGGCAAGATCCTTCTTAGCATAAGATTGTCTTCACCATCTTGAGTTATCCCAAGATTATACTTGTTCCATTGAGTAGTAGACCTCTGAGTCTTCCATCAACTTTGAATCTTCTGCTAGTCCTGCCTATCACCATATACAACCAATAAAATAGTGGCTTTCTTGGAGTATCACTCTCTTGGTCCATCTGGAGGTATCAACTTCCCAGTTACTTATCAGGTATTACTAAATTTGTCTCTGTTTCTTATTTTATCCTCTCATATCCTTGATGCAGGCAATCAGTGATCTTGGTCAGGTCCCCAGTATTACGGGACTGATGTAAGAGATGACAGAAATCCCCCTTTCTCCACATGAGCATAGGAAGAAGGCCACAGGTAAATGTAATTTTGTAAGTAAATATAAAACAGTATGTAAATATAAATGTGTATATATATATATATATATATATATATGGCAATTTATTTACAGTTCATTAGAAACTTGTATGTATTCAACAAAGACTGCCTTTTCAAAGTGACACTTTGATAAATAGATACCCACCTGTCAAATAATGAATTTGGATCACTCCTTGCAGCACAAACAGTAAATTAACTCAAAATGAATCACAGGTATGAATGCAAGGATTTGAGCATTAAGACTGTTAGAAGAATAGTATCTTCATGACCTTGAGTTAGACTTTGTATGATTTTTTTAGATCACACCAAAAGCACGAGCAAAAAGTAAAAACCTGGTGTTCACAATGAAAAAAATGTTTGTGCTTCAAAGGACAACATCAAAACAATGAAAAGACAGCCTATACATTGAAAGAAAGTATACCTAATGAGAGGCTTATTTTCAGAGTATACAAAGAACTTGCAAATCAAATAATTCAAATTTTTAAAAGAGCAAAATATTTAAATAGATATTTCTCCAAAGAAGATTTACAGATGGCAAAAAATAAAAACCATGCAGAAGTGGTCAACAGATTTAGCTATGTGAGAACTGTAAATCACAATCACAATGAGATACCACTTTACTCATTACAGAATGGCCATGATCAAAATGAGATAACAATAACAAACGTTGGGTAGACATGTAAAGAAACTAGAATCCTTGCACATTTCTGGAAGAATTGTAAAATGGTGCAGTAAATTTTTAAAATGGTTGACATGTCTTTAAAATGTTAAACATTGACTTACCATATGACCCAGAAATGCTACTCTGAGTTGTATTCCCAAGAGAAGTGGAAATATGTGCATACATAAGAACTTATATATAAATATTCAGAAAGCATTATTATAGCCAAAAATGTAAAGAACTTCCATGTCCATCAATTGAAAAATGGACAAAATTTAGAATATCCACACAGTGGGAATCAATAATAAATAAGAATGAGGTACTCATACATGATATGTGACACATAAAGTACACTTAGAGCATCATGCTAACTGAAAGAAGCTGGACACAAAAGAAAATATAGTGTAGGATTCTATTTATATGAAGAGTCTATAATAGGCAAATTCATAGAGACAGCAACTGGATTATTAGTCACCAAGGTCTGTGGGAAGAGAAGACTTAGAAATGACTGGTACTGAATATAAGACTTTGTTCTGAGATCATGAATATGTACTGGAATTAGTGATCATTGTTCCACAGCTCTGTGATTGTACTGAAAACCACTTAATTGTAAAAATTTACTCTTAAAGTATACATTCTTCTCAGCTTCACATGGTACATTCTCTAGAATAGACCATATATTGGCTCATAAAACATGCTTAAATAAATGCAAAGGAATTGAAATTATCCCATGCATACTATCTGATACTATCTGATCATAGTGCATACTATCATGATACTATCTGATCATAGTGCCATCAAACTGGAAATTAATGACAAAAGAAATTACAAAAACTCCATAAACACATGGAAATTAAATAGCACACTCCTGAACAATCAGTGGGTCACAGAGGAAATTAAAGAAGAAATTAAACAATATCTACAAGCAAACGAAAATACAAATACAACCTACCAGAACCTGTGGGATGCAATGAAAGCAGTCCTCAGAGGGAAATTTATTGTGGTTAATTCCCACATCAGGAAAATGGAACAAATGCAAATAAACAACCTGATGATACACCTGAAACACCTAGAAAAAGAAGAACAAGCCCAACCCAAAGCCAAAAGAAGGGAGGAAATTGTAAAGGTCAGAGCAGAAATTAATGCAATTGAGACTAAGAAAACAATACAAAGAATCAACGAGTCAAAGAGCTGGTTCTTTGAAAGAATAAATAAAATTGATAAGCCGCTAGACAACCTTATAAAAAAAAGGAAAGAGAAAACTCAAATCCATGCAATAAGGAATGAAAAAGGAGAAATCACTACAGACCCTGTCGAAATACAGAAGATCATCAATACCTATTTTGAAAATCTTTATTCTCATAGGTTCAATAACACTGAAGAAATGGACAGATTTCTAGAAACATATCAATTACCAAAACTGGACCAAGAAGATGTAAAACTACTGAATAATCCAATTTCAGTTAATGAAATCGAAAATGTAATTAGAACCTTACCAATCAAGAAAAGTCCAGGTCCTGATGGATTCACAGCTGAGTTCTACAAGAAATTCAAGGATGACTTAATGCCAACACTCCTCAAACTCTTCAATGAAATCAAAAGAGAAGAAAGTCTCCCTAAATCATTCCTGGAAACAAGTATTACCCTAATACCAAAACCAGAGAAAGACCCAACCAAGAAAGAGAACTACAGGCCAATCTCTCTAATGAACATAGATGCAAAAATTCTCAATAAAATACTGGCAAACAGAATGCAGCAAGTCATCAAGAAGATTATACACCATGACCAAGTGGGATTCATCCCAGGAATTCAAGGATGGTTCAACATATGCAAATCAATAAATGTAATACACCATATCAATAGAGCCAAAGATAAGAACCACATGGTCATCTCAATAGATGCAGGAAAAGCTTTTGATAAAGTCCAACACTCTTTCATTATAAGAACTCTACAGAAAATTGGAATAGATGGCCTTTACCTCAATCTGATAAAAGCCATCTATGACAAACCAACAGCCA
>RJWT010049764.1:0-10969 GCA_004365215.1 Cuniculus paca | reverse complement strand
CTGTAAATATTAGAACACTAACCACTAGGTAGTAAGCTAGATCTTAAATTCTTGTGGAGACTGTAATTATGTAATTGAAGAACACAAATAAATCTCTAGCACTTCTTGAATTTTTAGGCATGGAAGAACTTGCTGACTAATGCAGACAGTTAAGCTTATATTTCCTTTTCCTAGAGCTGGCAGACTATATTTTAGGAAATTTTTAGTACATTTTTAATATCTTAACTAATATGTAAACTGAATTAAGTGTAAATAATGCCTTAAATATCTAAAAATATTATAGCAAAAAATAACATTGTCTGTGACTGGATATAGTTTTCTATCTTGTAAGCCCTAATTTCCTATATTACATGTATCCCTGTGGTCACTTATTCTAAAGTGAGACAAATTATTTTCTCTAATCTCAGGTAGTAAGTTCTTCAATGAAAAACTGAAAGCAAAAGGTATTCAACAGGGTGGTAAAAGTTAGAAAGCATGTTGTTTTATTTTTTGAGATGAGGATTTTCATATTTTATTGAGAGACAGCTGACAAAAAAATCAAATGTATTTAAAGTATAAATATAATGTTTTGATTATATGTTAAGTTTTAAACTGATAAGTGACTTGAGTGTCACTACAGAAGAAGAGGTGAAATAATGAGAAAAATAGCATCAAAGAAGCAGAACAACAATGCTTTCAGGTAGGAGCCCTCATAGTCCCTATGCAATAGATAAAAGAGCCGCAGCCCACAAACTTACGAAACCTGCTTAACATCACACAGCTGCAAGTGATACAGCCAAAACCTGAACCCAGATCCAGTGTTCTCGGCAGCTGAGCTATGTGTGTAGATTCAAGAGTTCCCCAAAACCTCAAAACAAAGTTTACTTTCATACACAAAGTAAACCAGGAGTAAGCATAAAATATAGTATTATGCCCATAGTGAGGGCAGGGAAATCTCTTCTCCTCTGAAAATGCAATTAAGTCTCTTCTTTCTGAGTACAAACATCTGTAACTCTTAATAAACTATTCATAAATATGGAAAACACTGGACAAGAGATAGTAAACTATGCCTATGAAAAAGTAGTTTCATTGAAAGTTTGTTCGTGCTTTTAAGTGTATGTTACGAATCATTACAAAAACTCATTGACTCACAACAAAATTCTTTTAACACGAAACTTATTGTATGTGCCAACAATTTGGTCAAGAACCCAAAAATAAATAAAAGTGGCCTGTGAGCAAATATTGAGAAAGAGCACCATAGTAAATATACTATGTACTTTCTTTACAGGACAGCGTTATGACCTTCACTTGGAGTCTAATGACTCTTATTTCAGATACAATTCTGATAAACTAGTTTTTTTCCCCCTTGACGTTCTAAGCACATCAAAAGCAGTAAATACTACGAGTGAAATATTGCTAGAATGAAGAACATAAGAACATCAAAATATCATGACCTTGATAAGTAACTAGAAAGATGGTGGCAAAATGCAAAGGTCGTCAAATCACAGCTTGGAGGCCAAATTCAACCACTGCTGTGCTGATAATATTTTAACAGAGATGAGCCATGCTTATTCACTTATACCTTATCTATGGCTACTTTCCCATTGTAATGCAGAGTTGATTGTAGCAAGAAAGCACATGTCCCGCAAAACTTAAACATTTATTGGCCGACTCTGTCACAAAAGTCTTCCAATACAGTGATTTGGGTTATTGAAAATGTGGATAAAAAACTCTCTGTACTTCACTGGGTCCTGCAGGCATGATATGTCTGGGTCATCCAGAAATTGCTGGCTTATGTTTAGTACACATCAGTATATACTACTTAATAAGGCACTGAAGAACATAATATATTTAAGAAAGGTTCCCAGGAAAAAATTATTATTTTGTAACTGACATAGCATAAACATTTCAGTTCAGTAAGAAGCCATTTGTATAAGAACATCCAAATAAATGACATTTAAAATACTTCCAAAAATTCAGAGGCTGAATTTTTAAATTATTCATCGATACATGTAGGTGAACAAAATTAAATCATTTCACATGCCTTTGCTAAAATACCTTTCCCCTTAAGATCAAAGTTTGTGCTCTAATTCCCTTCAGGAAGCCATAGTCTCAGGGCTGCAGAAACCTCATGTTCCCTAAACCGAGCATGTTGGGAACACTGATACCAGACAAGTGAACTGGCATTTTTGAAAAACTACTGAGGTAATTTAAACTATTCCTTGATCTTCCCCCAAAGCATGCTAGGGAACCTAATTTCCATAAAACTTTCTAACCCAACTTGAACAGTATAATGTGGACAGTGGGGAATAAATGGGTTTGATCAATTATGAATTTATATGATATGCTAGTAAGCTATTCAGGCATAGTCTTACAATTCAATATTTTGAACACTAATACCATGCTACATAATTTTAAAATGGTGCCTTTCAGAAAAATCTCACTAGGGCATATTTGCATATTTGGAAATCTAATTAACCTAAGCATATCTTAAGGCTTTCAAGAGAAAACATACAATAACATTTTTGTCAGCTGAATATTTGCTTGAGGCTATATAAGAATTTTATCATCTGTTGCAATTTAACCCTTCAACTCTCAATTTTTATGTAGACATGATCTACTCTGATTGTTGGGACAGAAACTTTCCCTTTTACTTGGGCTGAAGACTTTAGGGCTCAGGAAGAACAACCTGGCCACTTCAAGAACACATCTTAAGTGCAATGACAACTTTCTACACCAAACCCAAAACCAAAATTCTAGTCCCTCCTGCTTTAGATAACATAACTCTGAGTTGCTTTTGTTGCAGACACACTTGAATCAGATTTAAAACAACTACCACATTATATGTATAGCAAAACAACCTTTTAAAACATTTTTTTCCTCGGGGGTGGGTGGGGGTTCAAAAGGAGGATAGGTGCCCAGTCAGGGACAATCCCTGATCCGACTCCCCAAGGGTTACCTTCTCCACCTTTAATATCAATTTCCTCTAGCAGCATTTTCCTCTATCCTTTAAGCCAAAATCTATGACCACAGTGAAATAGGAGAGAACAGAAAGAAAAGAACATTTCTTGGGACCTACTGGCTTCCTACTAAAAGCCAACATGGATTTCTTCCTGCACTGTTGGCTTTGCATGCTGGATGTAGAGACTGATCCATGGCCAAGGCCCTACCATTCTACAATTGGTGACTCTGGTCATTTGTCTTTCTAGGGTGAAAAAAAGCATCCTGATACCCTTGTTACTGCATCTCTCAAAGGATTACTGCAGAGGCTCCAACTGTGAAAGACTATTTGTACTTGCATGGCATTCACCTGTCTTGCTAAATTCTCTGCAGATGCTCCACTGTTAGAGACGTTCGGTGGAAAATGTTGCTCTACAAGAAATGGAAACTGTTTATATGAGCATTAAACTTAAGTAGAAAACCAGATTTATGAAGAATTCCTATATGTCCAATAAAATGTAGATGTAGTATGCTACAAATTTCAGGAGATAAAAGTTAAAAAAAAAACTGTGAGCTTAATTTGCAACGATGTGCAGTCAGTTCTGCTGTAATGCTTGTTTTGAAATCACAAATTTGTTCTAAAAGATTCAATATGTTAGAGAACCCTTAGAACATAATGCAAATGTTGCCTTTGCTTACACTGATTTCTCTGTCAAAAACTCAAGGTGAATACAGAATATTGTACCCTGGTGCATCAGACTAGGAAAAAATTCACAAAGCACCTGCAAGCACACATTTCAAATTTCTACCAGCTTTCTCACTTCACCTTCTGTTTTATGCTTCAATTATGAACCACACTCATTTGTATTTTATGGTCTTTCTGACAAACTTTAGACAAACCTGCATCTACTGCTTTACCATAATCTGAATTTTACTTTAGGTTTTTAAAAAGATACAATGCTATATTTATTGTACTACATATGTAGTCCAGTATTTAGTGTTATGTATTTCCTAAACGTTTCACATGTGTAAATATTTAATTAGATATCCAGCTTTTTAAAACTTTATGTCTCTAATGAAGTTTTTGAGTGGTTACCATTAACCCCATTTTTCTATAAGCTACAATTATATACGTAGCATGATGGTATTTAGAAATCTTTATGTCACCTTAGAACTATGATCAGATTTTATTGCTGTATTTAAGATCAAAAAAGGGCAGAGGATAGAATCAGCAGTTTAGTTGATAAAATGAAATAAATATTTTTATATTTACTAGAGCTTTCATCTTGTTGAGCAAAAACAACTAGTTCATGATTCCTGGCATTCTAGAGCCCACTAGGCTCCCTTCTCTACCTATTGCAACTCAGTTCGAATGTCATCTCTCCAGCAAATCTGTCCCACGTACTTCAAAGATGTCTGTGCATACCCTGGGCACAGAGCTCTTCACATAACACTATGAATGTCTGCTTACTTATTATTCTCATTCACTAGATTGTGAGCTTTTTAGAACTTTGTACATCAATTTGAACTCTGAATTGTAGTATAGGTGTCTCACACAGGGGAGGTGACCAGTAAGTGTTTGGGAAAATGTCCAGTTCTTTGTATCACTCACAGTCATGAGCACAGTGCTTTGTGCAGAGCAGGTGCTCAATAGATACGTGCCAAATAAATGAAAGGAGACCGAAAATAAAAAGTGTAATTATTTAGAGATAGAAAAACAGTCAGCCAAGTTCTCTCCTGAAATTTTCAAATGAAGTTTTAATACAAGTAATGAAAACTCATCTTTATATGCAGATAAGAAAGAAAGGACTATACTATTTTTATAAAAGGCTAGAACTATTAAATTCCTCAGAGATTGCCTGGGTTGGTACTAATATCAAGCAGGTCAACTCTTAAAGCTTCCAACCAAGTACGTGTTCATTGCATTTCAAACAAATTCAAAGATTACATCTTTTGCTATCCTTAGACAGTACTTAATAATATTTTATAATCAAGAAATTCCTTCCAATGTAAAACAAGTCTCCCTTGCTATTTTAAACTGATTTTCCTTTATTCTTTCTTATATAGGGATGGAGAACAGCATTCTTAGAAGCCTCTATATAGTATAAGACAGTTATTAAGTCATCTCTTAACTTTCTGTTTTCCAGGCTAAGCAAACAAACTTCTTTAATCTTTTCCCACATGACTTATTCTATATCCCATAAGCATTTTTGTTGTTCTTTTATGGACTTTCCCAATTTTCATATTTCCTTTTAAAATGTGTAAACTCAAAGTCAAACAAATAGTTTAATAAAAGGTTTTACAATGCCAAACATAACAAAAGATTATTTCCTAATTCCCTAAATCCCAGTATCACATGAGTGTTGTAGCATGCTTTACTAAAGGCCAACAAGCTTGTAACATCTTTCTGTACCTATTAGTCATCATGCACTCCCAGAACACATGATTTTGAAAAAGACCTGGCACCCACACTCTCTATGGACAGAGGTTCAAAGGTGTTCTGAATTTAAAACGCTCTATTCTCACCGGCTCACTGCACTGGGTCCTTGGGGAACAGAGCCTGTTCAGGATGTATCTTGTCTTAATTTTCTCTGGTTCTGGCCACAAGGGGCAAGCGTGTCTTTTATGAAGTAAAGTTAGCCTTTGGAGTCTTGTTCTAGAGTGAGCAGCACTTCTCTGGCTCACCTTGAGCCCACAGTCCTCATCTTGTTATGTCTGTGTTCACAGTGTATGGTTTGCTGACAGGATAGTTTGCTTTCTCTCTCAGGATACAACCTTGAATCTGTTCTCTATTTTTAAATATGATTTATATAATTTATTAAGGTGATTTTGAATTCTAGTTTTAGCTCTCCAAGTTTTTGTGGCTCCTGTTAGCTTAGCATAATCTCCAACTTATCAGTATGCCTTTAATTCTGTCACCCTAGAAATAATGAAAATGCAGAATGGAATCGAACATGAGCACCAGGACTGAATCCTGAAGATCTCCAATCAACAGAACTCTGTGGTTTATGATGAGTACTTTAGGGAGTAAATCCCATTTACCTAATTATGATGAGAACTAGTAAGAGAAAATCTTATTTATTGATAAGGCATAGCAATTTATAGGCTGAATTAAAGTGGATGCTAAATTGATAATTATTCTATCCACTGCTTTCTTTTAGCCCATGCAAGTTAATATTTTTGTTCAGAGAAAGAATGGATATCATTTTGGGAATACTTGCTATTGGCAAAACATGAAAATAAAATTAAAACCAATGCTTTGTAAAGGTTTTCTTTTACTATATTAGTTATTATCACTGTGGAACTTTTAAAATATCAAAAATTAACTAACCCTTTAAAATGTAAAATTACAGTAAAAACAGAAAAATATATTAGGTCAATATATGAAGTTAAGAAAAGGGATCTATCAGTCTAGTAGCTGTGATAGTGCTCTTGTCATGAGATTAGACTGCTGATTGATTCAAGAAAATATCACCTATATGGAGAAACAAAAACTAAAATTAACTTTAGGGGATAGAAGTAAAACTCAGTGGCAAAGTACATACGTTTCATGTCTGAGGTCCTAGGTTCAACCCCCAGAACAACAACAACAAAAAATTAAAGTTAAATGAATTCAGTTTAAAAGATTCCTTTACCTTGCAAACTATAAACCCTATACCCTATTACATAGTTAAACAAAAAAAGAGTATAGCAATTACCCTTAAGAGTTGTGAAGTCTTTCTTCATTGGTAACTTTTAACGAGATAAGTAAACTTAATTTCTACTTAAAATATTTGATCCCACAGCAATTTCCATCAGACATTTCTGTCACTTAAGCTGCAATCTCCAAAAGATATAAACAGTACACTTAAAGACAACTGCAAAGTTCTTAAAGAACAGTGTTGTTAATCAAAACATTCACTGATTGAAAATTCAACTGTTGTATAGTCTCTAGGATGATCATTTTCCAATTATTTTTAGTTCCAAAATGAGTTATTTCAGACTAAGCTGTTTTGTGCAACTGCTTGTCAGATAATTATAGAACTACAAAGAAATGACTTGAAAGAATTATAAAAAAATTATCTTAATAGACTGAGATGTATGGAATGTCTGATAAAGGGAAATCTGCTAACAGAAAAAGGAACATATATCAAAAGGAGAAAAAATATGAGCTGTGATGTTCAGTAAAGTGTTAGTGAACCGACCTTGGAATTGTATAAACATACAGTTCTCTCCCATTTAGTTTTCTGCTGGCATACACATTTCTGTCTGCATATAATGTTAATGCATCATTTATTTATATCAAAGCTTGCCCTAGACAAGAGTCCTAAAAATACAGTAAAATGACAGGCTTTGTTCTGGGAGTAAAAGAACTTGAGAAAGTTCTTATTTTTAAAATATGCTATTTTTTAAAACCAATATTCAGATACTCAGTTTCTAGCCACTGAGCAATGAATTGCCTATAAATACACTTAAGTGTGTTCCTCTTCCTTCCTTCTCTACATGTATTTGCTTTGACTGCTCATTAGCACCTCCAGGATAAGACAGGCTAGGTAATACAAATCTACTAACTTAGAAGGCTTGCCAAAAACTTTTGGAAATTCGCTTGCTTACAGTAATCCTACTTTTTGTAACAGTTCTTGAAAACTAATTAACAGGATTAAGTCCACGGTCAAGTGAATAGTACATTGAGAAACAGTACCATGGTATTTATTTTCAATTCTAATACATTATCATCTTATAATCTATTCTTACTAAATACTGAGTTTTAAAAATTCTATACAATATTCAAGATTAAAGATACAGAAGAAAGATTTTAAAAATTATAGATTGTTTTGATTTGTTATGGCACTGTTATACTAAAGAATACAAAATAAATATACCATTATCCTGGGATTTGGATACCTTTTATTATAGAGTGGTTTCCATTACAATGGCATTAAGACTGGCGGCAGTTGACTTTTGAATTAAAATGGGCAGAATGAATTTACCCTGTTCTTCAAGAAGACACAAAAAATTAGAGATTCAAAATAAATAAGGATGCATGGACTCTGAATCAATCTAGATGTAAATTTGATAGTTTGGTTTTATTACAGGGATAACTGTAGCTTTTTGTTTTTAAAGAAGCTTTAAATATATCAAAGATTCCATTTGCAAAGCTTAAGGTGAAGTCTTGCTCTTAGACTTCTAGCTAAGTCTGTCTTCTCAACCTAATTAAATCTGCTTGTTTTTTTTTCTCAGAAAAGAAACTTATATATGGCTGCCATAATAATAGGTAATATGAATTTTGTGGGAAAAATGTTTAGTATTTCAACATGAAGATAATTATACAAAAGGAGGTCATTTTCTAAAGTGGTTATATATCATATGGCAATTAATCTAAATATTGGTGTACTCAAATTCTAAGAATGTATTTAGCAAAGGGAAACACAATAGCAGGAAATTCAACAAAAGGCTAGAATGGATGAGTGTCTGAATACTGGTAGTGGTGATTTTTAACCTTCAATTTCTAAGTCCTTCATATTTTAGACTATAAATAGATATCATTTTTATAGACAGATAAAAAACCTATTAATATAAAAGAACTTAAAAGCTAAAGACAATTTTGAGAAGACTGTAAGATTTCTGCTAGCATTCTGCAAGGGATCATAAATCTCCAGATGTTCTACATGATGCACACTGACTTCTCTGGGGGCTGATAAACCGCCATTTGGAAGAAACATGTCTTTATTTTAAAAGTCTATTTTATCTCCATGGGTTATACAAAGTATGAAGAACACGTTAAGTGTTAAAAATGCAGAAAAATCTAGGATTTTTTATCTAAATTTTTTCTTCCCAATGCTTGACTTCTAGTCTGCAATTACTGGGTTTGGCGTAAGAATGTCTGAAATATAGGAGGAAAATATTGTTTGACTTGTTTTGCCTACTTGAAACTACTTCATAATATTCAGTTAATCAAAAATTGCTGGGTCAACTTACTAATTTTACACAGTACTAAATACTGCACAAAAATTACAGAAAATTAGCCGGGCCTGGTAGCCTGGTAATCCCAGCACTCAAGATGCTGAGGCAGGAGGATTGCTGTGAATTTGAGACCTGCCTGGGTTACAAAGTGAGCTCAAGGCCAGCCTGAATGGCATAGTGAGACCCTGTCTCAAGAAGACAAGGGCCAGGCTGGGGATTTGGCTCAGTGGCCTAAGTGCCTGCCTGGCAACTGCAAGGCTGTGAGTTCAATCCCTGGTGCCACAAAAAAAAAAAAAAAAAAAAAAAAAAGACAAGGGCCAGGGATTTAGCTCAATGGCCTAAGTGCTTGCCTGCCAAGTGTGAGGTTTTGAGCTCAATCCCAGGTGCCACAACAACAACAAAAAAAAGATAGAAAAGTTCTACCTTTTCTCTCTCAGGGTTCATGATGCATTAGTGTCATTTAGTTGAATACTATACAATAGTATACATTTAAAAATAAGGTTTTGATGACATATGTGGCAGAGACTTGAGAACAGGAAGTATGTGTTCATGACTTAGTATAATTCTTAATGTTTGTGATTCATTTGGGGCTCTAGAGGGTAATGCTGATGCTTCTAGGTAATGTTGATGCTGCGGGATTGGTCTGGGGCCCAATGGGGTTTAAAACCTGGTTCTTATTAATGGGCATCGTTAACAAATTAAACTCTGCGTTTTCTAATTTATAAAATTGGGATAGTCATGTCTTGTGAAGATTAAATGGAAAAATACATGTGAAGTGGTTATCTGGTTAAGAGTTCCATGAACTTTGTGCATGAATCAATGAACTCAATAACTCAATGAACTATATATGAAATGTACATAGATCTTCTTGGATTAAATGGATTTATGTAATTTCGAGATAGGAAAATATATTAAATTAAAGCAAGGTAGATATAATAAAGTTGTAATTATCACTCAAATAAACCCTTGCCAAATTATGGAGTCAAGCTAATCATATCATTAATATTTTCTCAAAGTTCTAGGAATTCAATCAGTGGGCTCATCAATGTTAAGGAAATCCATGGTAACCACACAAAGTAAACATCCACCTACCCATTAGTGCCAGCAATTATTTGGCATTTGTTATGTCAGTTATACTGTGTAATGGTGTGTGAGAAATCAGTTTCTGCTTCTGTGACCCTTTGGAAAGTTGGTTTTCCAACCCAGGATCCCTTGCTGAGACTCGAATCTGACAGCTGTGACTCCAGGAACTGATTCTCTCACAAGCCCCTTTCTAGAAACGAGGAAGCAAACATTGTGGATGCCTCTAAAATAGTAAGAATCTATTACAGAGGCTTGATTAATGATAATGACCATTTCTATTTTGGGACTAACAGCTAACTAGGGCTTTTGTAGTTTACTTTAACAAGTACTCATCATGACTCCTGAGTTATCCTTCAGAGAACAACAATTTTAGATCATGTGATACAACAGAATAAATGAAAAGGACTGTTGTTTTTCATGCCTTTGGATTTTAAGAAATATATTGTATTTGCTTATATTTAAGATTTCCAAAGAAAAGAAACTTAGAAAATAAAAAATCAAATGTAAATGTATCCTGCATGCTCTAAAAAAAATCCTTAAATTTAATCCTTTCCTTTTTTGGTGTGGAAAATGTTTATTTGGAGTATACCAAGATGTATCATAAACCCAGTAAGAAGCAACCGTAACACATCACTGCTGCAAATGAAATGAACAATCTTTGTATTTTTCAAAAATTTTAAGAGTGACAGGAGTTCCAAATTCCTTCTGCAAAAGCTGCATCAGAAAACCATAAAGCAGAGTGTTAAGGCCCCTAAAATGGTTAAAATCTTGTGAATGAAATGATTAAAGGGCTTTGATAAAATAATCATCTTCACACCTGAAGGGCTGTCATGACAACCCTTCAGTTAACTTCAATTCTAAAGGTATATAAATTTAAAAGTATGCACAAGTCTTAGTTAAAATAATATTTTAAATAGAGTAGATATTTACCATTTTCTCATACTGGCAAGATTACATTAAATTCTGATAGGGTTACAAATGTGAATCTGTGCTTGATTGTTTTTAGGGAACTTAAAATTCAAGG
>RJWT010049763.1:0-10951 GCA_004365215.1 Cuniculus paca | reverse complement strand
ATCTCTCTTATGCTGTTCATTCATGGTTTCCCTCATTTTCCTATGCTCCTCTATTTTTTTATCTGTCTTCTTTAGAGATGCTTAGTAATTCTTTTATTATGCTTTTCATTTCTTCTTTTACCTGGGATAGATTTTCTGTTGTAATTTCTCTTAGAGCTTCATGAAGTTGTTTCTTTGCTTCAGTTGACATCACTCCAGACATTTCAGGTGTGCAACTCTCGATCTGCTCTGAGTTTACCTCTCCTGGACTTGTGCTGCTTGAGTTGGATGCCAAAGATTCCCCTCTCCCTCTTCATCTTCACACATCCTGATTTGTTCCACACACGTGGGTAGTGTGGTCCCAGGCACCCCGGCACTGGCCAAAACTTCTCCAAAGTGAGACTGTTAGGCTTTTCTGGCCAGTTCTGGGAATAGGCATCTGATGGTGGACACCTGTGCCTCTGCACTGAGCTGGATACCAGCCCACAGGGTCCCCCAGAGTTTTAACAGGAGTGGAACTTGGTCTAAACAACTTTCATGGGTCCACCCACAACCTGGAGCTGCCATAAGACTGTTTGGTTTTTCTAGTCAGTGCTGGCTATGGGTATCTGATGGCAGGCTCCTGTGTCTCTGAACTGAGCTGGGTACCATGGGGTGCACAGGGGCAGAAGTGGCCAGGGCCTGCAGATCTAAGCTGTTTAGGAACCTACATGATGTTGTATGGAACACACAGGGGTGTGGAACTCTGTCCAAGCAACTTCTGTGGGTCTTCCCACAACCTGGAGGTGCTGGAAGAAGCTGGCAGTAGCCCTGGCCCCAGGTGTATCCTGCCGGATTCGAAAATGATTCCTGGCCAGTTGCTCTCTCCTGTGGAGGGGGGACAGAGTCCCCTGCACTCACCACCAGCCAGCGCAGATCTCCATGTCTGCCACTGTCTTCCACCACTGCACATCTCCTCTGATACCGCTGGGGTCACATGCGACCATGACCACACTTCCTCTGGCTCAACAGCTCTTCTGGCAGGGTGTCCAGCTCCATACTAAGGTGCTGCCAGCCACCACCTTCTTTGTTTAAATTATTCTTTTTATTCTCTCTGTGGGCTGCAATTCATATTTTAGATTCTCCCTGGGTCCAGGGGACCCACTTCCTTCCTTCTTGTCTCTCCATGGTGTTGTATTCCAGCACCAGCATCTGAACTGTTTCTCACAGAGAGACTGTTTACTCTGCTGCTTACTATTCCACCCTCTTTCTGGAAGTCCCCTACTTTTTTTTTAAGTGTCTTTCTCTTCCACACACTGATACTAAATTATATGTAAAGACACTAAGAATGCATATGTATGATACATGATTTACATTATCTTCAATAACCAAAATAAAATCTTTTCTCTTGCTACAGTATCATCACATTTCCCTTCTTGCTCAGATTTTGTTTTTCTTGGTGTTGTTAGGATGGTCTTACCTCACATTGTTGTTTTTTTTTTTTTTGCTGTTTTTGTTCATTTTTTTTGAGACAGGGTCACAGCAGGTACTCGAGGATCCCCTTGAATGAACTCTTTATGTAGCTCAGGCTGATCTTGAACTCACAGCGATCCTCCAGCTTCACCTTCAACACCTATGTGTTGGGGTTGCAGGCATGTACCACCATTTCTGCCTTCATATCCTGTTTCTTTAACATCTCTTCTCTTCATCCCAGGTTCTTATTTCCCAAATTCTGTTCTCATGTCCCCTCCCTCCCAGGAACATCTATCTCCATGCAGCAGATTTAGTGTTAGCCTGCTTTCCAGCAGCAACATGGGGCTTCCCTTTTCTCCTGTGTGGATCAGGTCTGCTCTTTCTTTACTTCCCCACTTTCCTTTTTGGATTAACTTCACAAATACTTTCTTAAGAGATTCAAATTTTCCAAGTTTTTAAGGTAAGTTAAAATGAACCTATTTTCTCTCACTTGCCCTGATAAATTTGCCTATGATTTTGGAAAATTGCTGCATTCTATCCTAATATCCAACTTTGTTGGTGGAAGTCAGATGCCAACCTGATTCTCTTTTCTCAGTGTGGACTTCCTACCATTCCTTTTCTGAAAGTTTCTGTTATGGTTGATACATTGTGTCAACTTGAGAAATTTAGAAGTTTGACTGGGACTCAGCAAGGAGCCAGGGTTCTTATTTTGTAAATATCCTAGTCCTGTGCAAGAGGAAGTCAAGGAGATTTTGTGAGTGCTACACCACAGGGCCTGGAGGTGGGGGCTGGTTTATGTACAATGTAAGGAAGGAAAAGAGGCTGGCTCTTCCTTTCTTTTGCTCTGGCTGCTTTTGCTGGCTGCTGCTTTGAAGTGTTGCCCCCTGTGCCATGCCACACTGCCTTGGAGACAGCTGATTATAAACTGAAACCTCCTAAAACTGTAAGCTAAATACACCTTTCCTTTCCTAATTTTGGGTGTTGGGTGTTTTGTCTCAGCAATGAGCGAAAAGTAACCAAGACAGTTTCTAAGATCTGCTCTTTATTGTTAGTATTCATGAATTTCACAATTCCATTTTAGAGGTAACCTTATTCTGTTTTATAGGTAACATTATTTTACTTCCTGTTATAGTTTGTGTTTAAATGTAATTGTCTTGGCTACTTTTGTTGCTGAGACAAAATACATGACATCTAAAGTTAAGGAAGGAAAGGTTTAGTTAGCTCACAGTTTGTGGGGGTTTCAGTCCATAATCAGCTGACTTCCAGGCAGAGTGACACATGGCAGAGGGTCATGGTTCATGGCAGTGGAAAACAGCACAGGCAACAAGAGTAAAAGGGGAGGAGCACAAAGAGAAAACTGTTTCTGTCCCTTATGTTGTATGTAGGTTACACCCACTGGAGTGTAACATTTACACTCATAATCCCAGCATTGGACCAGGAGTCATTCACAAACTCCAGAAGCCTGGCTCCCTGACTGCGTGAGGCTTTGGAGGGACATCTAGATTCAAACCATAACATTTTCTGACCTTCACTGCACTAACCATTTCAATCTGAGACTGATGCTTTTCAACTCTGACAAAATTCAAATCTTTTTTTTTTTTCTTTGATGACAACCTTCTCTTGATCTCTGTTACTTCTTTATGGAACTCCCATTAGCTGGAGAGTTGAAGTTTTAGGCAATTTTAATATTTTCCTAAATAGCTTTGTCTATTTAGATTTTTTTGTTTTTGTTGTTGGTGTACTTTCATAAGTGCTTTCCTTAAATTCAACTTTCTACCATGTGATGGACTCCATTTGTTAGAGCAAATCTATTAAAATTTCTTGCACTGTTTCCCACTTGCTGTTTCTTTTACTTTGTTCATACAATGCCTTTTCAGATATCCCTGACAATAATTTTACTTCTCCAAAGAGCACATACCATCTCTTCCATCCAGATCCCTTTAAATTTGTGGCATGTTATGGTTTAGATCTAGAATGTCCCCACAAAGCCTCACGTGTTCAGAGATGGGCTTTTGGAAGGTGAAGTGATCATGGAATGCTACACTCACCAGTGGATTTTTGATGAGGTCAGAGCTGACTGTAGAGAGTGGGTCTGCAGGAAGAAGTGGGTCACTAGGGGGTGACCTGGAAGAGTTTTTCTCCCCATCTCCACCCTGTTCTCTCTCCTGACCACCACAATGTGAGTAGCTTTCCTCTGCCATGTCCTTCCACCATACCTTTCCTTCCTCAGATCCAACTGACTGTGAGCTGAATCCTCTAAAAAAAGGGGGGGGGCAAATAAATCTCTCCTCCTTTAAACGTGGGTGTCAGGTATTTTGTGTTAGCTACAAGACAGTGAGTAAGGCATGAGGATTGTTGGTGAGGAGACAGAGGCTCACACCTGCCCTGGGACAACCTCGGTTTTCCAGTTTCTGTCCGGTCCTACAGGTCAGCTCTGCTTGTCTGCTCTTTGTCTTTCAGAAAATATCAGAAAACTCTTCTCTCAAAGGTTGTCTTCAATGGGCTTTCACTTTTTTATTTCTTCTTCCTTGAGTGGTGTCTGAGAAAGGTAAAGAGATATGCTCAATGTACTATATTAATTGAAAGTGCTTCTGTACATACTATATTTTACTTAACCTCTTCTTGGACACTTACTGTTCTTCCTCTCTCCTGTTAATTGCTATTAAACATTCTTTTTTTGATTTGCACATATTTCTATTCATAATTTTATTTATTTCCTTAGGAATGCTTACTGTCCTTGAAATATCTCTGTTTAAGTGCTAATGCCAGAAAATGCTAGATTAATTTTTGAAAATGCTGGAAAAGCCAGAAGTCAGTTAAAATAATATTTATTTCAATATTATTGAAATTCTAATATAAAAATACATGATTAAATTGATATCTTTAATTATTTAATTAAAAAAGTAGAATTTCTTTAATTATTTTCTATTGGTTTTATAGTGAAATAATTGTTCACATGTTAATTTTTTATTTTTGGTGGTTTTAAGGATTTACTTTTAAATTAAATGCTTATCCAGTGTGATATTTACCTTGCAACACTTATTTTTCCAATTGGTTTCTCCTATTTGTGAAAACAATAAATATCTCTATTAAGTTAATCATTTTACCTCATTATCATCTTTAATTCATTTATATTAATAATTTTTGGTCTCCTTATTTTAAAATCAATTTCCTGTCATTGCTCTAGAGTTATTACCAATATTTTTTCATATAAAAATGTTTTCCTTTATACATTTGAATGCATTGATTTTCCATATATGTGTTGGTCTGTGACTTTTATATTTAAATTTAAAATTTATCCACATAACATTTCCTTTTAGCCTAATTTAATAAGTTTTTTTCTTTTACTTTTCTTTGGATCATTATAAATTTTGCCTTTCTGACATCTTTTTCTTCAAAAACTTAAAATATTTTTATAACTCCTGCTAGTTTGAGACCTGACTTTGTTTATTTATTTATTTAATTTTTTTTTAATTTTAAAGAGGATACAACCAAGGAAAACAAAACAGAATAAAACCATCAAAACAAATCAGAGTAAGTGATACAGAACTTCACAACATTACAAAATCAACAATAGCTTTGTTTATAATTAGCTCCAATGATGCCCTTTGGTCTAGAGGCTGAGGCACCAGCTTCTAGGGAGGTGAATGGTGGAGCGTATTTCTGGGTATGTGAGTAGACGTTGGGGTCTGTGTCTGGACCTTTGCTGACTTCCAGGCGAAAGAATCATTCCAGAGTGATCCCCTCTTCCTCTCTTAAGAGTGTTCCCCTGCGATCCTTCCCAGGCCCCATGAACTAAGCATCCGTGCTCAACCATACCCTTCTGCCATGCTGTTTCTGCCTTGCAAGTAGCTGATCATCCCTTTAAACCATGAGCCAGATGAATCCTCTCCTCCTTTAAGCGAATGTGCTGTAATATTGTACTGTTGCTGAATACGTGGTATTTTCCAGCCTGGGGATATTGTTGGGGGATGTTGCTATATCCTTGTGCATGTTTTTTGGAACATGTGTGTGCATATTTTTGGTGCGTCTATTCTTGAGAGTGGAATTGCTGGACCATAAAGAATGGGCATGTTTAACTTTAGTAAATATGGTCAAAAAGTTTTAAAGTAATTGTATTAACACTTTCACTGGTAGTGTAGGGTTATTTCCACTGTTGTATCTTTTTGTTAGTACTTGGTATTAAACATTCATTTCAGCCACATAGATAATGTGTACAGAGGTATTACATTTTACTTTCACTTTAAATCTCCAAGTAAACTATTAAACATGGTATTTTTATTTGTTCATTAGACAGTTGATGCCACATTTCATGAACTGCCTAATTAAGCTGTTGACTATTTTCAAACTTAAGTGGTTTTACTTTATCTTTGAAATCTGTATTGGTTCTTTACTCTGGTTTGGGCTTTAATCTTTAGGGATGTAAGACACCATGGCCTGTCTTTTTACTCTTCCATAGAATCTTTTGGTAAGAGTCCTTAATCTGAATATAGTTTGATTTTTCTTTTTTAACTTTGTGGTGAGTACATTTTATGCTCTGTTTAAAAACTAATTTCTTACTCTAAGAACATGAAAGCAATTTTTAATGTTTTATCACATTTTATTTTTATAGGCATAATATTTGTGATTTATGAGATACAGTGTTATAATGTGATACATGTATACAATATGTAATGACCCAACCAGGGCAGTTTCCATTCTCAAATATTATTATTTGTGTGTACTGGAAACCTTTAATTGTTGCAGACTACATTTGTTCTCTTGTGCTATATAACACTGTGTTTGTTAATCATTATGGACCTCTCCTGTACCCTTTTGCCTCTCCTCTTCTTACTTGCTGGTTACCTGTATGTTACACTCTGTTCTATGTGATTAACTGTTAACTTTCACCAATGAAAACATAGGCTATGTGTCCTGTGCCTGGCTTACTTCACTCAACATAATGTCCTCCTTTTCATCTGTGTTGCTGCAAATGACAGAATTTCATCTTTTTTATGGACAAATAGTATTCCATTATGTATTCATATCATATTTTTTACTCACACAATTGTCAATAGACATTTCATTGATTCTGTATTTGTCTATTGTGAATAATTCTTCAATAAATATGGGTATGCACTTATTTTTTTGATGTTTTCATTTCCTTTGCTTGTATACCTAGTAGTGGGACTACCAGGATCATATGGTAGTTCTATTTTCAGTTTTCTGAGGAAACTTCCTAGTGGTTTTCGTAGTGACTGTATGAGTTTACCTTCCCACTAACAGTGTATGAGTTTACTTTGTTTCCTGTCATCAGCATTTGTTACTTTTTGTTTTTCTGATGATTTTTCTTCTCACTGGGTGTGATGATACTTCATTTTGGTTTTGATTTGCATTTCTCTGATGATTAATGATATGGGACAATTTTTCATTGGTGCTGAAAATTTCCTTGGTCTTTTTTTGTTTTATCTTTTGTGCTTAGTTCTAAAATCTGTTCAGCATTGATTGTTTAGGTTTTTGGGTTTACTTTAAGGTAGGCACAAAGATACTCTCCCATGTGAATATCCAACTAAATCAGAATCATTTATTTAAAAGGCTGACCTTCCTTGTTGTAGTGTAGGGCTATTGTTGGCATAATTATGGGTCATATATATGTGGGTCTGTTTTCAGCTATTTCTTTGTTAAGGAAAATAAATAATTTCTCTTTGCTTGTCTCTTTATAGTCTTTCTTTCTGTCTTTTTACCTTTCCTCTTTCCTACCCTCTCTCTCAACCTTCTTCCCTTTCTGCCTTCTTTTTTTCCCTTTCTTTTTGCTTTTCTTTTGCCTGGATTATTCTATATTAATTTCTTCGTCAATATGATAGGTATGATGTTGGAAAGTGTAACTCAATCATTTTTTATCTTTTTCTCAATATTGCTTTGGCTGTCTTTGATCTGTTCATTTTCTTTTACATTTTAGAATTAGTTCCTCAATTTCTACTATTGAATCTTCTGTGATTTTGTTTGAAATTGTAGTGAATTTGGAACTCTAACATTTTTATTATGTGAATTCTGATGGATGAACAGATGACTCTCCGGAATTTTGCCCAAGAAATGTGTGCTTCTTTTGGGTGGCAAGTCACTCTTGCTACTGCTCATTCCTGGTGACTGCTCAATTGTGTGGTCTTGGTCACCCCTAGGTCATTTGCAAGTTTGATGGACTGGGTCAAGGTTATCAATTTTATGATTTTTACAAAAATATCTGAATTTTGTTAGTTTCCTCTGATGTCTTTGTTTACTAGCTCATGGATTTCTGCTCTTATCTTTATTTTATCCTCTTGAGTTTAGAGTGAGGTCTCCTTGCAATGGAATTAGATAATAACTTTCCTCTATGAGGCAGATTATAAGGCTAAGGTCTCATCCATCTATGACTGACATGAGCAGTCTGGGTTGCAAGGACTCAACTTGGGCAATGCCTCTGTTCCAGGGTGTAGTTCTTTTTTTTTTTTTGCGGCACCGGGGATTGAACTCATGACCTTGCGCTTGCCAGGCAGGCACTTAGGCCACTGAGCTAGATCCCCAGCCCTTTAGGGTGTAGTTCTTCAGGCTTTCTCTTGAGGATCTATTGGGTCCTATCTCTTGAGCATCAAGATACTGTGGGAACCTGGGAGAGGCAGCCAATGTCTGTAATCTTAACACTTTGGGAGGCTAAGGCAGGGAGCTTAAGTCCAGTCGAGGCAATTTAGTGAGGCACTGGGTTCAGTCCCTAGGTTTGGGAGGTAAGATGCTGTATACTTTGCTTTTCAGTTTTATTTATTTATTTATTATTTTTTATTTTAGACTTTTAAACCACAGAGACCCAGAATTTGACAAAATCTTGAAGTAGATACATCATTTAACTGAGATCTTTTAATTCTCCCATTTTACTACATAGACACCGTGAGACAGCTACATTTTCTGCTGTTGCTTCCTTTTCAAAAGGTCCCTATCCTGTTTAATGCCTAACCTGAAATTCTAATCTTCTGGGTATTGGAAATAAGAAAACAAGTCATTGATGATATATATTCTCTCTAGGCCCTCTACTTAAGGCATGGGTCACCCTTAGCTGTCTCTCCAGCTGTTAAATCTTTGTTTCTTCTAAATTTTTAGCTTTTGAGATGTTACACTCAAAACAGAGACTTTGGCTTAGCTCTTTATCCATTACTTTAGCTGATTACAGCATTGTACCTCAGGTAAGAAAGGAAAATTAGTCATATGCTCAAAAACCTCGTGTCTCTAAATTAAAAAATATTTATTAGGGCCGGGGATTTAGCTCAGCAGGCTAAGCACCTGCCTGGCAAGTGCTAAGTCATGAGTTCGATCCCTGGTGCTGCAAAAAAAACCAAAAAAAATTATTAGTAAATGCTTGTGATACATAGTGATATGCATTGCAAACATTTACAATCCAATCTTTTTATTGCAACCTCCTACAACTGCCAACAGCTTTAATTTATCAGCAGCCGCCTCTAGACCCAGCCCCAAACCTTAGCCCAGAATTCCAAGTGCATGCAAAGAAAAAGCATCAAACTGTAACCAACTCACCTCTGTTAAGTTTCCCCTACTGGAAGGTCACTTTTTCTAGTCCTTGGAAATTCTGCACTTTTCTGATGCTTTTTAATGCAGAATTTGCATGTTGTCTGACTTTTCTAGTCATTAAGTGGGGTGTGTTTTCCATAAACTAATTCATACTACCTCTGCTTGTCAGATTTTCCACAGACAGATAGTTGCATTTTATTTTACTGATTGCCTTGGGGATTCAAATGCAAATAAATGACTTACTGCAATCAAATATAATTTAAACATTTTCTATAAATTAGAAATTTCCCAGCCTATGCTGAAAACCTGGAATGATAGTTTGATTCACTCATGTCCAGACTTTGTAGAAAATTGTTTTAACGTTTTTTTAATCTGTCTGTATTTTAGGTCTTATAGGCATTATCACTGTTGCATGGTCAATATTCATTTAGTTTTGACCACCTAATTATGATTCCTGTCATTTTTCATTGTTTCTTCAGTTTCACTTGTTTTTCTGTGATTCTTTTTCTTTTGCCTAAGGAACTATTCTAATTTTGTTTTACATAGATTTGCTGGTGAAAATTTGCTTAGTAAGTTTTTTCCTCTGCGTGTGCCTGCAAAACTAGTTTTGCAAAAACACTGGCCAATACCCTGCAGATTAGTGATAAGGACCCTCTCCTCACTTTGTAGGACTTCAGTTACAGGAATAGTACAGTCACCTGTGCAGAATGCCCCTGGTGTGATCTCAAGGGTCAGTAACTGAGACTGCAGTGTAGAGTTGCCAGCACTTTTTGGGTATTGCATTTTGTATCATCACAGCTGTCATGTCTACAAAATACCCATCTGACTCTGTTGTGTGTTCCTTAAAAACATGTGGGTGTTTTTAAGACTTTCTGATCTACAGGCTTCGCTGGTATATTTTCCACTTGATCAGCTTTCCAGGCCATTAATACTGTCTTCTGGTTTTCTCAGCTTCCTGTACAATGAATTCATTAAGTTCCTGTATTTTTTAATTAGTTAAGTTTATTGGTAGATTTTAGGTATACAGAATGATCTCATTCATTGTAGGGAATTTGTGCCTTTACATGCTATAACTTGATTCTCTTTTTTTTTTCCCTCAATTCTCCTCCAGTTCCTCCAATCCTTCTTTGCCTCATTTACAAAAGCTCTATTTCCTTCTTTTCTCATCATTTTTTTTCTTTTCCTTTCCTCCTATTCCCTCCCTAGTTCTCCTTCCCATTTGAATATCTTCTTCCGATTTCACAAGGACCAAAATGTATCATAGATATTTTGAAATAAGTTTCTATTTTTAAATATGACACATATTTTCAATTTTGATTTTCATTTGACTGTTTTTAATACACCAGCTCTTTGATGTAATTGGGCTTTTTCATTCATTATATAGAACACATTGATTGGTTCTTTTAGAACCTATCTGGTAATTTCAATATTGGAACCACTTGTGGGTCAATTTCTATTGTCCATTTTGACTTCTTTCCCTTTAACTTTTTTTAAAATCTGGAACTTAGTATGAACAGCTGTAGTGCCCCTGGATAATGTTTTCTTCCTGCACAATCCTCACATCAGTAACTGTCTGAGGGAGCAGATCACCATCCTCTGCTCAGATGTAGTTCATCAGTGTGGTAGGATGGAATCTCCCCATCTCATTCCTTCTCCTTTTGTGACTGTCCTAGCTAACAGCTCTGGGATTTTCCGTGGTGCCCCCCCCACTGCTTGCTGCTGAACCCTACTTCAGGCCCGTGAGGTGGTTGCATCCCATGCTTCTTTTCAACTTGCTGCTTGTTGTTGTAGCTTCTGGCCTGTACAATCCAGTCCCTGAGTGAATGACTGTGTCTCACACTCTTCTCTCTACTGTCTTTCTCCTTGGCATCATGACTTCCTCAGTTCTGACCTTCTTGACAATCCTGACATCCAGTTTTTCTTTCTTCAACACAAAGTGGTAAATACCTAATAATTTTCCCCTTGGAGAAGCAGCTTTCTGCAGTAA
>RJWT010049762.1:0-10957 GCA_004365215.1 Cuniculus paca | reverse complement strand
CTGGCCCCCTAAAGACTCATGTACATTCCTTTATTAAAAAGGCATTTAGTTCATCTGTAAGAGTTGCCAAAGTCCTAACAGTTTCAGCATTGCTGAAAAGTCCAAGTCACATGTCTCCTCTGAGATTTAAGGCAAACTCTTAGCTGTGAGTCCCTGTACAAATGAAAAAAAAAGTTAAGCACTTCCAACATTCAATGGGAAAAGATAAACATTTCCATTCTAAAGTTACAAGCAGTAGAATACAAAGGAATGGGACCAAAACAAGTCCACAATTCAGCAGAGCAAGCATTAAATCCTATAGCTCCACGTCTAGTATCTGAGGCAATCTGTGGCAGGTTGTGAACTCCAAAGGGCTTGTGTGACTCTGCACCTAGGCATTTCTGGTACTTGTAGCTCCCATGCTTTCTCCCTTGGGCTGGCTTTGTTCCCTCCTTGCAGATTTCCTCAGATGATCCACTTTCTTGGCTTTTCCAAACTTCTGGGGTTTCCATTGCCACTTTGGCTTCACCTTCACAGCTTCACACACTGTTCTCTCAGGGTCACACTGCCTGACCTCTCAGGACTTCTGAAATCAGGGTGGAAGCTTCCAACATTCAATGGCACAAGATAGACTTTCCCACTCTAAAATTTACAAACGAGAATACAAAGGAATGGACCAGAGGAAGTCTGATATCCAGCAGGACAAACATTAAATCCATGTGCACCATCTGAGGCAATGTGTGGCAAGTTGTGAACTCCAAAGGGCTAGGTGACTTCACTCCTGTAGCTCTTCCAGTGGTTATAGCTCCTATGGCTTCTCTCTTGGCCTGGCTCTGGTCCCTCCTTGATGTTTTCCTCAGACTATCCATGTTCCTGGCTTCTTCAAACTTCTGGGGTGTCCACTGCATTTTTGGCTTCACACTCATAGCTTTCCATACTGCCCTCTCAGGGATACATTGTCTGGCCTCCCAGACTTTCTGAAGTCTGGGTGGAAGCCTTCCTAACCCCACAATTCTTACATTCTCCATGCACCTAAAACCAGTACCATGGCATTGATGCCAAGGTCTGCTTCCAGCTAGAGTAATAGCTGGGCTTCTTTCTTTCTCTCTCTCTTAGGAGTTGAGTGCCTGGGTTGCTGAGCAATCTTAATCCAACTCTGAGGAACATGGTGCATCTACCATTCTGGAACATGGTGTGTTGAGACTTTCTTTTCAAAGTGAAGTCTTTCAGTTTTACAATTTTGAGGCTGCAGCGGATGGGGTTTCCATCCTTCTTGTGATGCCCTCAGGCCATCTTTCCTATTTTCCTACTTTCTCAGCAATCAGGATCTCCTGTGCTCTGTCTTTGCAGTCCATACTTTACTGGAGCTTTCTTTCTGGCCAAACTCACATTTTAAATGATTCTACTGGGTTCTTTGTTCTTGATTCTCACCATAAATTTGGCTAAAAGCCCTCCCAAAAGTAGCCATACCATCACCTCAACATTAGACTGTGTTAAAATTTCTCCTGCCAGATTAGTCTGTCACCCTTAATCTCAGTCTCAGGCAAAGTATCTGGACACAAGCAAAATGCAGACAAACTTTTTGCCAAGCCATAACACATATCATCTGGAGTCTAGCAGTCAGTGCAGTCTTTCTTTCCAGTAGAACTCTCCTAAGCCTGGTCTTTACTGGCAGGATTTCTAATGGTCTTCTGATCTTCTGAGCTCTGACCAGAACTTCCATGCAGAACAGCCTAAGGCATTCCACCTCTACTTTTTCAGCTGGCTTCCACTTACTCATTGTACTTCTGCTTTTCCAAACCTTTCCAAACTCTTCCCACAAGCCATTCCCGGAGGCTTCTGAACCACATACTCAGGCATAGTTACAACAAGGTCCCCACTTCTATGATACCAGATTTTTTGTAGTCGGGATTTACAAGGGAATAGATTTAATACAGGATACATAATTTATAGGATTATTTTATAATATTCACCTAAAAAGTCAGTGCAGGAGAGTGCAATAGATCTATCCATGGACTAGGGACCCAAAGAATCTGGCCTAAGGCCTGGATCCTTCAGCAGTGTCCTGTATGAGTTCAGCTGAAGACCTCTAGCCCATGGCAGTGTCGTCCATGAGTCCAGCTGGAGGCCTAGAGCCCATGACAGTGTCTCATGCAAGTTTATTTCAAGGATCTGCACTGGGAAGGCCTGAAGGTCAGTAGTAGAAGCTAGAAAGTCTGCATCAGCAGGGTGAAGGATCTGTGCCACCAGGTTGAGGGATCCGCACTGGAGCCAGGAAGAGGAATTCAAGGTAGGGACCAGAGCTCCCCGCCCCCCACAGCCATCTTCAGTGACAGTGAGGACTGAAGCTCCTCTGATGATGAGAACAGCTGAGTTCATATCAGAAAAACCAGCGTGACAAGCTTCTCCAGGAAAATCAACAGCACACCATCTTCCCCACCAGTTCTCCTTTTATGCAGTTGACAACGATCCTCAGGGGGCCTTCCATACCCAGAACCATTTTGATTCAGTTCAACTGGGTGTCACAAATTGAGCATTAGTTAATCCACCACAGTAAAATTCATTATCATTACGTATTTTATTCCTTAGGTTGCTCATCTCACATTCCCTCTAGCCCAGCCTTGGAATCAGCCATTTCTCTAAGCAGCCCTCATTTATTTTATTGGAAATGTTATTTAGAAACCATAAGCCATTAGTGTTGATTTTATTAATTACTGTTCATATCTTTAGTTTCCTAAATTAAGTTGGATACTCTTGTTACTTATTTTTCAGGTTTCTTAAAGTGAAGCCACTTATGGTATAAATTTCTTTTCTATGTAGAAGTATATTGTTTATTCACTGAAATACTTAACAACTGTGCACTTGGCCTTAGTTTATGTACTTTATGACATATGAATAAAGCAAAAGATTTCTGTTTTCGTGGAATTGACATGCTACCAAAAGGAGACAATAAAGAACATTTTAATTGTATCCCGACAAAGTTTTATGTTTCCACTATTAGT
This sequence comes from Cuniculus paca, assembly GCA_004365215.1. Classification (NCBI taxonomy): domain Eukaryota; kingdom Metazoa; phylum Chordata; class Mammalia; order Rodentia; family Cuniculidae; genus Cuniculus; species Cuniculus paca. The sequence continues at coordinate 7,976 of RJWT010049762.1, read as the reverse complement.
TATTCTTATGTATTTTCTAATTTCTATTGTGATTTTTTTTGTCCTATGATATTGGAGATTGAACCTAGGGCCTTTACACTGAACTGCCCAGATGAGTCTTGAACTCATGATCCTCTTTCTTCTACTTTTTGGAGTGCTGGGATTATATGTGTGAATTACTGTACTCAACTTCTGCTATGATTTATTTTTCAGCTAGGCATGATTTGTTATGATCGGAGAACATGGCCTTAATACTTAATTCTTATTTGTTGAAACCTGCTTTCTGGATAAAATATGGAGTTTGAAAAAAATGGAAAGACTAGTAATTGCATTGTTTCAATCTATATTTGTCTGTTTACCTGTACATAATGAAATGGCATTTTAAAATTTTTCATTGCTTTTGTTGCTGTCATCTATTTTTCCCCTCTAGTTCTGCTAATTTTTGATTCATATATTTTGAAAGAGAATTATTAGGTATTTGATTTCAAGTATATAATACTTGCTACTATCTTTCTGGTACATCATTGTTTGGACTAACTTGCTAGCTAATCATTTTCTCCTCGGATTTGTTTTTTAAAATATAAGATTTAGGCTTCTTTCAGTTAGCTTTGGGTTACCAATTTACGTCCTTTTTATTTTGTTCCTCTGCATCACCAAGTTTTAAGTGTATGTCTTTTCTTTGAACAATCTGACAGTTTCTTTAGCTGATGAACTTAGTCTGTTTAAATTTGTTATGATTATTGACATGTTTTACCAAATCAAAAATATCATGAATTATAGGATGCATCATTATTTTATGTATATGTTTAGTCTGTGTTAGATGTTTGCAAATTCAGAATTACTTTTTTTAGTAGTTTCTTTTGTTTAATAGTATTCATTTTATGTATAATACCTGCTTCTACTCATTAAAGTTTGATAAAATACCCTTAAAAATGCCTTACATGTAGAACTCAAAATAATTATTACAGTTATATCTTAATGAATTTTTTCACTAATGAATTTATGCTACACTTCTCTTTTGAGCTGGTTATTTTTTCTTTATGCATAATCATAATTTTTTCTCTTTTTTTGATATTTTGAGACAGGGTCTTGCTATGTAGTTCAGGCTGGCCTTGAACTCACTAGGTAGCCGAGTCTGGCCTCAAACTCATGGTCATCCTCCTGCATCAGCTTCCCCAGTGCTGGGATTACATGTGTGCAGGACCACGCCCAGTTGTACATGCGTGATAATTTTTCTTAATGTCAAGTCATTACCAGTGACAGTTTGTTTAAATACCAGTATAGATGACTCAGTTGAAGTGAACATCTAGGATTGAGTTTGTCTATGCATAACCAGTGTCAAGTATAATTACTACAGCAATTGTAAGATATGATCAGTTTCAAATGAATTCATATGTGAAATATGGGGAAAATGTGGCTAGGAATTGATTTCTCAGATATTTTATTATCATATTTTGTGTTTTCTCTTTACTCTAAATGTTTCTCTTTTTTTAACCTTTTTTTTTTCCTGCCTTCTCTTAAATTGTTTGGGCATCCTTTTTCTCTTTTATTCTCTACTGATTTTGAAATTATGAACTGTATTTCTGTTCATGGTTTCTTTTAAAATTATGAACTTAAAGTCTTGAACTTTACTTATTTTAATGGTTTCTCTTTAACATTTTAATATGTTAAATGTAATGAACTATCAAGCTAATCAAGGTCTTTGCTTTTCCAGATAATAAAGCACAAGGGTATAGTGCAAAGTTATAGCACAATGATCATCTTAATCCTGTGTTGTACATTATTTTTTGTTAGTGTTTTTAGTCTAGGTTACAGTTTTACATTTATGTGTGAGTAGGTGATGAATATCTTATTTTTCCAGTAGACTGCAAAAACAGAGATCATGATTAGTTTTTGTCATTTAATTTCACTAGCTAAAATGGGGCATGGTTTACAGTAGAAATAAAAATTCATTTCATTAATTAACTGGTTATTATAAAGAAACATCCACAATAAAATAGTCTGTTCATACAAAACATCCATTTCTAAGAGCTTTCTAGTCAACTGATTTTATTTTATTTTAAAACGAAAAAATAATGATATAGAATTTCAAAACAAAATAATAGGAGATTAACAACGGTTAATACATTGCATATTGTTATCTTCAAAGTAGTTGCTCAGATTACAAGATATAGGCGTGAAAATATGATCAAACAATGAAAGCACAAATCATTCTTTTTGGTGAGCTAACAGATTAGTAATAGAAAAATATATATATATATATATTTTTTTTTTCCCTTTTCTTTTCTCCTCTCCCCCATCCCAGCTGTTCTTTCCTTTTGAGCAGTTTCTTCCTCTTTCACTTTCAGAATAGCTATTGTACATTTTGGATCTTGTTTACTCTTTCAGTTTTTTACACTAGGGAGACAATGCAATGTTTACACATGTGGGTCTGATTCATTTCACTTAGGAATAAGGTCTCCAAGTTGCATCCACTTACCTATGAAAGCCTCAAGTTTATCCTTCTTTCTAGCTGAGTAGTATCCATTGTATAAAAATACCATTTTTTTTATCCATTCCATAGTTGATGGACATTGGAGTTGTTTCCAAGATTTAGCTATTACAAATTGTGCTTCTATAAACATGGGTGAACATATATCAATATGATATGTTTTCTATTCTTCTGGGAAAATACCCAGAACGAGAAAAGCTGGATCAAATGGGAGCTCCAAGCCTAGCTTTTTGAGAGATCTCCACAGTGGTTGCACCAGTCTACACTCCCAACAGTGGAGAAGAGTTCCTTTTCCCCTACAGCCTGGGCAGTATTTGTCATTGGTTGTTTTCTTGATGAAACCATTCTTTCTGGGATGAGATGAAATCTCAGTGTTGTTTTAATTTGTATTTCTTGAATGACCAGTGATATTGAACAGTTTTTCATATATTATTTGCCATTTTTATTTCTTCATCTGAGAAATATGTATTCATCTCAGATGCCCATCAATTGATTTAGATTTAGATTTCCAATGTAACCTGACTTAGAAGTTTACAGAGACTATTGTGCAGCTCTGAATGACAATTTTCAGAATGTTTCAGCTGCATGAACACAATTAGATCATATGAAATAATGTGATAAGATTCAAATTATAAAATAGTAGCAGTATACTAATTGAAATCAGAAAGGAGTAGAGGCTTGGACTGGTTAATATCTTTTTGTTAGAATAGTAGCATAATAAGTTTTTTATAAAGTTGAAAATCTTTTTCTTCTGAACTTTTCAGCTTCTCACATTCTGTTAGGTTTAAAGATTTATTTGCCACTGTGATGATTTGCTTTTAGATAAGAGGTGATAAATTTCTACTGTCTACCACAGGAAGAAAAGCCATTTTTCTAGGGTAGATCCTGTTCTGTGTGGACCAGCATGGGAGCAGCCTATTTCTCCTTGGCCTTGGCCACTAGTAAAAGTGTTTGTCATCCAGTGGGAGGATAGGTCTTCTCACCGCTTCCTCCTTTCCGGGACTGTGTCCCTTCCCTGTGTATGCTTTCTTCCATTTTCTGTGAATCTGGATTATCTGGTCCTCTAGCAGTTCTTTTGGAATTAATGCATTGGTGAAAATGAAATAACTAACGTACTTACTTTCTTTCTTTCTTTTGGCTTTTTGAGATAGGGTCTCACTATGCAGTTCAGGCTGGCCTTGAGCTCACTCTGTAGCCCAGGCTGGTCTCCAAGTTGCAGCAATCCCCCTACCTCAGCCTCCCGAGTGCTGGGATTACAGGTGTGCGCCACCACGCCCGGCTTAATGACTTTATATGAATGAAGTTGAAAAGAGAATTTTAATTCCTGTAAATAGTTTCTTTGTCACTGTAAAAAAGTCAAAGGTTCACAATTTAGTATCAACTGATATAGTCAACTTTCAGTTGCTGTGACAAAATACCAATATATAAAAATTAAAAGGAGGAAAGATTTTTTAGCTCACAGTTGCACAAGTTTTAGTCTGTGGTCATGTGGCCCAGTTACTTTGGATGTACTTATTTTGGATGCACAGTACTTCATGGTGGCTGAAGCACATGACAGAAAAGGCTGTTCCTTTCATGGTGCAATGGAGCAAAGAGAAAGAAGGAAGAGCTGATTCTCAGTATCCCTTTCAAGAGCACACTACCAGTGACCTCACTTTCTTCCAGCAGATTCCACCTCTTAAAGTTTCTGTTAGTTCTAGTAGATCATAAAATGAAAACCAGGCCTTTTGATACCAGTGTTTCAGTTATTCTCCTTGTTGCCGAGACACAGTGCTACTACTTAAAGGAGGAAGGGTTTATTTTAGCTCAGTTTGTAGAGGTTTCAGTCTGTAGTTGCCTGCCTCCAAGGTAGGGTGGAATGGCAGAGGGGCATGGCAAAGGTGGCCTGTTCATGGCATGGAGGAAGCAGAGGGTGAAAGGAAGAGTGGAAAAGAAACCACGCCCCCAGTGACTCATCTCCAACCATGCTTTACCTCTCAACACCACATTTAACTATCAACTCATCACCGAACTAATCTACTGATGAATATCATGCTCCCACGATCCGATCACCTCCTCAAAATCCCATCTGTGAGTGCATGAGACTTTGAGGGACATCTAGATAGAAACCATAACAACCAGTCATGAAGGGGGCATTGAATATCCCAACAATAACATAGCATTGCTAACACCAGAAACTTTAAAGAATGTATAAGAATATTATGCATGTGTTCTCGCGATTGAAATGTTCAGTTTATGTACTTCTGTAAGTTTGTGATGAATTCTTTACATCTAAGATGTGAAGTAGATAAATGAGAATAGTTCATAGATTTAAAAGAAGTTAGAAGAAAAACATTAAGAGTAATAAGTACACAGTATTTTAATAAATACATTAAAACTGAAGAATTTAATTTTGTTCTTAGTATGAATACCAATTTCATTTGAATTCAATAATTGTTCCACCTTTTTTCCCTTCCCTTTCCTTAAAATTTATCTTAACACCTGTCATGGTGCCTGGCATATTCTAGCTTCTTAATAAATGCTGGTTGGTTGTATATGTGGATGGTGGATGAATAGTAAAATGAATGACAAAACTTGAGACTTACACAGTAGAAATAAATATACACATAAACTTAGTAAGATTTGGAAATGCAGTATGTAATCCTAGATAATGTAAAGCAGCAGTCTCCAACCTTTTTAGCATCAGGAACTGGTTTCATAGAAGACACTTTTTCCTTTGGGTTGGGGAAGTATTAGTTTTGGGATGATTCAAGCACATTACATTTATTGTGTACTTTATTATTATTACAGTGTATTTTATAATGAAATAAGTATGCAACTCACCATAATGCAGAATTAATAGGAGTTCTGAGCTTGTTTCCTACAATCAAATAGTCACATCTGGAGGTGATGGAAAACAGTGACACCCAGTGTGCACCATAATCTCATTTTGGTTGCTATCACTGCAGAAAACCCTGCTTTTCAGTAATAGGATGTTGGAAATGGAGGCAGACTTTTCAATGATTTTGTGACATCTCAGGATGCTCTACCTTGATTTTTACCCAAAACTAGAAATATTTGAACTTGTCATTTGTCATTTTAAGCAGTTCTAGCACAAAGTCAGTTCACCTGGTGTATTTGCATTGGGTCATAGCTCTATTCCTTTCCAGATTGGGGGTCTTTTGCAGTTGGAAAGTAATGCTGAAACTCTTTTCAAATATAAGATAGGTGATCATGCATCAGCTGGGAGAAAGAAGGCCCTGGGTGAGACTCTTTTGTGATCTTTGTTAATGATTAAAACATGTCAAAAATCCCAGTGTTCACTTGTTACCCTCATAATTCCAGTGTATCTTTGATTCATCTACCAACTTGAACACAATTGTTGTTCTCTTTAGAAGCGACAGATTGAATTATTTGAGCAGGTTGAATATGTAAGACTTAACAGGTATGTTTTAAAATCCATTCTGTGTCACTGAAATGTACTGTCAGCGGTAGCTGTTTTTTTTTAAAGAAATATCTGGAGAAGCTCTTGTTACTTAAAAACTGGCTAGTAATCATGTACCTAGATAGCTCACATACACAGTCACAGTAGGGCTCCTGCTTCCATGAAAATCTAACGCCTCTGCTGATCTGATAGGAGGTGGAGCTCAGGCTGTAACACCAGCAATAGGGAACAGCTTCAGATATAGATGGAGCTATGCTCACATACCACAGCTCACTTCCTGCTGTGTGCCCAGTTTCTAACAGACCATGAACCAGTTGGGGACCGCAGATATACAGGGAAGGGTTAGCTCATTCTAAAATTTAAAAGCTGGATTTTAAAAAGTTGAATTAAACTATGTGAAATATAAATTAAAAATAATAAAATGAAGATAATTTGAACTTATGAGATACATATTGTGTAATGTAGGAATAATTGATAGATTCAGAAGTTGATTTTTAAAGACATTATTCTTATTTTTGCTCAGTTTATTCTAGAATTTTGTCAAGTACAAATTATTTTAAACGTTCTACTTAAAATAAATCAATTTTCTTTTCTGAATCCTCATAGATTCTCATTTAGTGAAATTGAATCAATAGATTTTACTATATATCATCTATTTAGTTTAATGCCATATGCCTAGAAAGTATTTTACCCTACATCTTAGGTCTGTGTGATTAATATCACCTGTTGGTTTCCATGTTTGAGTTTTTGAGTATGGATTATGATTAAGAGTGTGGGCTTGATGTCAGGTTGATTTGGGTATCAATCTCTAGTCTGCTGTTTTTTGATAAGTTGTTCAGCTTAAACTTTATTAACTTCTGTGTAAAATGCAGATGATACTACTGTAAGAGCTTGTTAGGAGAATATAATACAATAACATATGTAAGTGCTTAGTACAGTCTCTAGTAGGTATTCAGTAATTTGGAGCAACTATTATTTTTCTGTTGTGATCTTTCTGCAGCTTTCCCCACAAATAAACAAGACACGGATGCAAGACATGTAATAAAAGTGGTAAGTATTTGCTTCTAAGTTTATATTCTACATATATTTGACTTTTTCTTTTATTCCTTTGTTTTTTGTAAAAAATGTTTATCTTGTTTTTTATTATTTATATTTATTAATGAACCTACTGGTTGTAATACATTTTTACCTTATTAAAATGTTGAGACTGAAGAATCATTGTTCGTATCACTGTGTATTGTCCCAGTACCATGTCTAGAAATGTATGCTTCCTCCACTCTTCCCTCCTTTTCCTTCTCCACATGGTAAGGTCCTTAAAAACAGCCATAAGACTTTATGTCTGTTTGTATACTTTGTGTGCCTTTAAAAGAGTAAAATAGAGTAGACACTCAGTAAAGATACCATGAGTTGAACCTCCAGGGTAATTTGCAGTGTCCACCCTGATGTACATGTTGATGTATAGTGAATGTCTATGTATGCTTAGTATATAATTGTTAGTGCTTTTAGCATTGCTTTCCATAAGACTACTTTCATGTGTAAGACTATATTGGGATAGGAGTACAATATGTTGTTTAGAAATGAGATTTTCAAGTTTATTTAGTGTTTTCTGAGATTTTTAGTGGAAATCTGTTGCCTATGTTTGTAAAAAATGATTCAAATACTATTATATATTACATATGTGTACTCATTTTCACAGTTGAAATACCAATTCCATCTTTGGGATTATTTTTTTTCTAGTAAAATTAATTTTTTTTTCATAGGAATATCAAGAAAATGGCCCATTATTTTCAGAACTAAAATTTTATCAGAGAGCTGCAAAAAAAGACTGTAGTAAGTAAAATTAACAAAGCAAGCTGCTTCTATATATGTGCTTTCTAAAGTGAGTGTTAATATTTTGGTCTTTTTCTGGCCTTCTGGAAAATTCTTTTCCATAAGAAATTTTATTGTAAAGTGATATAGTTAACTGTTACAACATATAAAAGCAAGACAGATGGTATACTGATCTTGATATGGCATACATAATTGGTTATATATTTTAAGTCAAAGTTGTTTCTGTTCCTTCACATAAAATTCTGAGTTGTT
>RJWT010049761.1:0-10953 GCA_004365215.1 Cuniculus paca | reverse complement strand
GAGTGAAGTCTCAAGGTCCATCCATTTAACTATAAATGTCTCAAGTTTATCTTTCTTTATGGTTGAGTAGTACTCCATGGTATTACAAAATCACACCTTTTTTTTTTTTATTATTCATTCACCAATTGATGGGCATTTGGGTTGTTTCCAAGATTTAGCTATTACAGACTGTGCTGCTATAAACATGGGTGCACATTTATCACCGTGGTATGATGTTTAAATTGGACTTTAAAAAAAAACTGCAGCTTCAGGATGCAAAATTTACACAACGCCTTTTTCCCTTCCAGGAAACTCAATAAAAAAAAATTCAAAGGGTCTTAAAGGCACAATAAACCTGTAAGTTGGGGCTGTGGTTTTCACCTATAAATTGCTCCTCCTTCCAAGGCCTCTATCCCCAAGGAAGCAGCAGTGTTAGTGGGTAACAGATCCTTAAGCTTCAAACACATGGAAATGGTTTGTATTTGAACATAACCTACCAAATGGGTAACCTAGGTCACCCATCTTTTTTTTTTTTTTTTTTTTGGTCTTTTTGAGACAGGGTCTCACTATGCAGTTCAAACTGGCCTTGAGCTCACTTCGTAGCTCAGGCTGGCCTTGAACTTGCAATGATCCTCCTGCTTCAGCCTTCCAAGTGCTGGGATTACAGGTGTGCACCACCACGCCCAGTTAGGTCACCATCTTGAAGATATCCCCAAGACCATATAAAATTCTCAACCCCAGAATGTAATGTGTCTCTCCATCTCTGAGTGTGTACTTCTTTGTTCCTGCCTAATAAATCTTTCAAATCCCTCTCACTGCAGGGTGATTCAACAAACCTACAACTTACCCTGTGGGTGGGGTGAGCTGAGGTCCTAGCTCCTCTTTGCCTCAGTTTCCTCCTTTTCTCATTCAGGATTCAGCTTCTCTGGGTGTTTGGCTTCCAGTGTGTGTTGTCACCCTCCTGTGTGGGAAATCACAGCAGTTTTACCACTGTTTCTTTCCAGGCCACATTGCCTCCAAATGATGGATGAGTCTATAGTAGATCATTAACTTTCCACCCTCTAAGCTACGCCCAAGGACTATGCATACATCACTAGCCAATCTAACCGCTTGTCGTGTCTTTAAAAATACCATTTCTTTCTCTATCTCAATATCACATCAAAAGTCCTTATCAAGTTCAAACATTTATATTTCATTCTGATCCCCTGGATCACTAACAGTAGTCAATCTTTACATATTTGTTAATTAATTCTATCTGGAAGGATTGTTTCTAGCAACACCAAAGGCACTGAACCCGAACAAAACAAACATTACTAAGTCTTCAAACACCACCTGTCTGTCCTCAGAACTGAGATGGATAGGACAATGGAACCACTGTGACCTCAGGAAAGAGTGTTCGCAGATGACACTTCCAGACCCTCCACCATGTTAAAATTAACTATAAATATCTCAGCCTTTCACCATGACGGCACCATCTCCTCTTGCATTTGTCCACTGGTCTCTTGCAGTGTATCGATGAACTTACCTTTTCTATATTTCTTGACTATTGGTAAACTTTAGCACCTGAGACACTGGCCTCTCACACATCATCCTCGAATGGCATTCTGGGCTTGGATTGAGAGTGCCAGAGTGGGAGGGGCTCGTGGCAATTCTGAGGTCAAAGGGAAGAAAGGACTAGGCCCTTGCAACCATCTGGCCTCACAATGCAGGTCCTAAAAGATGACCAGACACCTTGGACTCTGGCGATAAACTCGCAAGAGAAGACTCCCCTAACTTGCTATGCTAAGAAAGACTCTCCTCTCCAGACTCGAATCCCTAACAGGGCCCCTATGGATCACCTGGTCCTGGAGGACACCAGCTTCCCCAAGGACAAGGTGGGGGTGGAGAGCTCTCATCATCAGCGTGGTCACTCTGAGGCACGGAGTGGTATAAGGGACATATTCCACAGCGAAGAGATGGAAGAGGACTCAGAGCCCAGAGCATGAGCTCCAGGCCATGATCACCTGCAGACCAGGCCCCACCACTCCCTGCCACTCCCCAAGGCCTCCAGGATGTTGTGGGACTTGAACCAGCTCCTGGAGCAGCCACCTGTGTGCTGATGGGAAGAGGTGGCTCTTGAGATAGCAGATAGGTGCCCGCTATGGAAGCTGGTGCCGGGCAAGGGGCTGGAGGCAGAGAGAAGAAGAACAGAGCGAAGCAGAGCTCCATGAAGATCGTGGGGGGTGGGGGTTCCCACTTGTTAGTCTCAGGAAACTGCAGCATGTAACTGCGCTCCCAGCCGGCCTGGCCTCCTCCGGCCCTGGGGAACAGAGGAACAAAGAAACAGGCAGTTAGTTGCCAAATGTCCCAGGGTCTCTGCCACCGGGAGTTATCACACCCAGCCACATTAGGAAATAGGTGTGTGCTCAGCAGAGCCTCCAAAGCTGAGGATCCGCCCCAAAATGAACCCCTGGGTGGAGGGAGCTGCCTTGCTTGGCTGTGGCCTTGATGTCAGAGCACAGGGCTGGGGGCTGGGGGCCTCGGCAGGCTGGGATCAGGGGAAGGTCAGTGAGGAGCAGGGCCTGGGGCCGAGCCTTGTTTCACTCTCCTAGGTTGTGAGCACTTTGCCAGTCACTGCTCTTCTCAGGGCTTCAGGGCCCCACTGCCGAAGAACAGCCGCCATCTTTGACTCCATACCAGAAACCCAGCTAAGCCCTTGGTCGACATTCCTTTTCCTTTAGTCTTCACCTGACCCTGAAAGTGGCTGTCACATGAGCTCCACTTCACAGACAAGAAAATGTGAGGCTCAGAGAAATAAGTAACTCAGCCAAGGGGCACTGCCAAGAAAGGGCAAAGGGGTGTCGAGGCCTTCAGAATGAGGGTGGGGGCACTTTCTGTTGAGCAAATTGATGGTGGTGTGGAATGCTAGCATTTCCAGAGAAACATAAGGGGCATTTTACAAGACAATTCCAAAAAGCTGGTGTTCTTATCTATAGATTGATGAGAAAAACTTTAGGCTGTATCCTTCCAAATTTCTGAGGCCGTGACCATGCCATTTTTTCTACCTAAAGAACTTCTTTCCCTGAGTGAGAAACTCCTATACATGCTTCAAGGCCCAGCTCAGAAGTCACCTCCGCTGTAAAACCTTTCTAGTAGTCTTGGCTCCTTTCAGAACCTGTGTCCATAATTGTCGCTGTATGCAACTCTTGTCTGTTTCCCTGACTATTTCTCCATCTCCCAAAGGGTTGAGAGATAGTTTCTTAAGCCACCTTGGCCTGGGTTCAAATACCACTTCTGTTAGTTACAAGCTGTGTGATCTTGGGAGAGCCACTAACTACTCAAGATTGGTTCTTCTTTTATAAAACAGGAATAATGATATCTACTTTGTGTGGTTAGCATTAGATTAAATGAGTTAATACAGTGGGGGCCATAGTAGATACTCAGCAATGGTAGCCATTTTTATTATATTTGTGGTTGTTAATAGTCTTAAATTTAATTTTAAATTTAATTTTTAAATTTCAAAATAGCAACCAATTTAAAGAATGTTTCCAAAAATAGTATAAAAATTCTTATATAGATTTTACTCAGATTATTCAAGTTACTATTTTATTATATTTGTCTTATCATTACATATATACATATACAAATATATGTGTGCAGAGGTATGTATTTATTTTTCAGAATTTTTGTTTCTGTGAGATAAGATCTTACTATGTAGTTCAGGGTAGCCTTGAATTCACTATATAGACCTGATTCTGCTATTAAGGCCTGCACCATCAACCTGGCTCCAGAATTATTTGAGCAGACACCATATTCAATGTGCATTTCCTGAAAATAAGGGTGTGTTTCTGCATAACCGCAGCACAAACATTACTACATTGCCGCTAAGTAATCCTCACACCCCACTTCCATCTCATCCATGGTATCAGTAGCCGCTTTCAGGACCCAGGGTCCATCTAAGACCTGCTGTTGTGGTCACTTGTCTTATCTCTTTAGCACCTTTAAGCCAGAATTGTTTCGAAGTGTTTCCTTATCTTTCATGACCTTGAATTTTTTGACCTTGACATTTTCAGCTACTTTGCAGTGCTTCTAGCAATCAATTTGGGCTTGTTTGATGTCCCCTGGAATCGAATTCAGGCCCTGCACTTTCAGCAGAGCACCGCAGCAGTGACACTGTGTTCTCAGTCATCGGGTCACATAGCCAAACCGTCCTGTCACTGGACAGCGTCTGAGGAGGTCCTTCAGAGAGAGATGGGGACCTCAACTTGGCCTGGGCAGGTTCTTGACTTACTGGGGCAGACAAACATTTCGGGATCCGTCAGTGACAGGCATAGTTAGAAATTAAGGAAGATCAAACAGGGGACTTCAGCTTGAGGGGCCAAAGGACACACTGCTCTGACGGACAGGTATAGAGAGCCTTTCCCGGTCCTTGTCACAGTCCGAGGAGTTTATATTTGTAATCACATGGAAAAGTTACTGGAATTCTAGCGAGTTAATTCCAATCTACCATTTCCAGTGCAACCTATGGCAAGAATAAAGACCTAAGACATATTTATAGTTGTGGGGAACCAAGGGATCCTAAGTCCAGCCAAAATAATGGTTCACCAGAACAAAGGTCTTGACCCACGGCCCAACCTGGATTTTGTTAACTTGTGAAGAAGGGAATGGCTTGAGGATGAGTGATGGTGAGAAAGGTGGGAAGTACCTGAGTGAGTGCTATGAGCTGGGCTAGGTAGGAGGCCTGAAATCACCTCTGCAGTATGCAGCGAGAAGGGTATGAGGAGAGACCAATCTGCTTAACACAATTGAGGTAATATCTAATGTTTTGGGGCTGGTGCTTCAGCTCTGATGTGTAAACTTTTCTGCCCTGGGAAGTCATAGCCTCTTATCTTGAGACTGTTCCCAGTTGACAGCTGTGAAGCGGTGGCTCGGTGGCTCTTCATCCCACCTGGCTCAATCATATATTTTGGGAGTCGTGGGACAGGGAAACAGGACTGTCTCCTAACTTCAAAGATTCTGCATCAGGACCTCAGCTCGCCCTGTTTACATTGCTTACAGTTAATTGAAGGGACAAAGAAATGGCCTAGCAGCTCTGTACATATCAGTACATGGAGGTAGGGTCAGGTTTAGCCAATATGGAGATAACTGTTCTTTATTCAAGGAGAGTGGTCCAGGAGGTCTTCCACAGACAGGATCAAATAGGCCCATGATCAAAGAAGCCTCCCAGCGGACACCAGCCTGGGGAAGTGCCAACTCTGAGGAGTAGCCTGAAGCCTGCCTTTGAATATGCAGCTTCCCTGCCCTGGATCCCGGCACCAAGCCTTCCAGAAAGCCTCCTCTGCCCTCCCTCCTGTCCACAGCATCTTGAGTTGGTCCCATGCAAAATGTATGGCCCTTGGGGCATCAGGCCTCAGCCACAGAGACAGTCATTACTTTTTGTGGAGGGTATGATGGGGGCTGTGCTAGATTTGGCCCTGTTGTTCCCCATTCCCACACCTCAGGAAGAGCCACTAGCTCAGCCACCTCCGTCTCCTCATCTGCAAGGTGGGGTTGTCACCGGACAGGGTCTGAGGAGTTTCCTGAAACTGAAATAAGGAACCTAGCCCATCCTACCTGCAGAATGTTTGCAGGTTGACTGACTCCTGTCATGGAAAAAGAATTTTCAGCACTAGGCAGTAAAAGGCATGGGAAGAGACTTATTAGGCAGAAATTAAAAGGTACAGACTGAAAGAAAAAGAGTTCAGGCCCTCAAGAGAGGGAGGGATTTATTTTCTGGAACAGGGAACCAGGGAACATTTATGCTTCTCTCAAGGAGGTGGAAACCCCAAGACAAGGGGTCCCCCTGAAGGGTACTGGCCCATATTATAGGTATGAGACCAGGTTTTTTTTTGTTTTTTTTTTTCCTCTTAAGATATGTAACTTAAACTTTCTTTGGATTTTCTCAACCTGTTCCTTTATCTTAGGATCAGGTTTCTGCTCTTTATTTTTTTAATTAAGCCAAATTACAGACTTTCAATATTCCTAAAAACTTGTGGGTATGAAGATCTGGAAGGGAAGGAGCCTAAATTTAACCAAAGGAATGCTGATGTGAATCACCTTGGGTAACTTCAACTGGATCCCAGAGTTTGCAATCTTCTTGAAAGTACCAGGTTATGATTTTCTTGTCTGCTTTCTATTCATCTTTTATGTCTTCTAGCCTACCTCGGCGGCTACGGCAGAGCCGGTGTGGTTAATTATAACAAGCACTGGGCAGCATGGGGGACGCCCTCTTCCTCTCCTCCTGGCAGGCAGGTACCCTCTGTGGCTCTGGTGACTGAACCCAGTTTGCCCTCAGTTTCCATATTCGTGGGTTCAACCTACTGCAGGTGAAAAATATTCAGAAAAAGAAGTCCAGAAAGTTCCAAAAAGCAAAACTTAAGCATGCAGCACGTTGAGCGCCACACTGAGCCCAAGGACACAGGATGTGTTCTCGCGCCCTGCTGCTGCTGCTCCCCCTTCACAGGCCCTCGGCCTCTCTCTGGCTCTCAGCACTTGAGCGCTGCTCACCTCAGGTCCTGTTTGTGCACCCTGTAGTTAGGCTTCGGGCGGTTTCTAATGACCATGTACAGGTTTCTCCCTGTCATGGTTCCCCAGACAACACGGTGTAACCACTATTTATACAGCATTTACTTTGGATCAGGTATTAGAAATAATCTAGGGATCATTTAAAGTGTAAGGAGGATGTGGGTAGGCTATAGATAAACACTGCTTCATTTTATATAAGAGATCTGGGCAACTGCAGAGCTTGGTAACTGTGGGGGGTCCTGGAACCAATCCCCAGAAAAATACCGAGGGTGATGCCATATTCACTTGGGGGGACCTGAGGAGGAGCCCAGGCCTGGAAGCTGCTCCAGGAGAGGCTGCAGGAGAGGAAGGAAAGCAGGCCTGCTCAGGCTCTCTCCTCTTCCTCTCCCTGCTTGTGGGCAGGGGTGGGGATGGGGGTGGAGGGGCTGTCACCATCCAACCACCCACGCTCTAAAGGAGTGACTGGCTAAGCCAAACAGACGGTTAATGAAAACCCCCTGAGTGTTCCCTGCAGGGCCATGTTTTCCTTGCAGGGCAGGGCCCAGAGCAAGAACGTGACCAGATGTGCCTTTCTGGAACATTCCTTCTGACTGCTGTGTGCAGGATGGATGGGCGGGTGGGGTGGGGAGCACTCGGGGGTGGGGTGGGGAGCACTGGGGGGTGGCAGTTCTGAGGAAGCCGGTGCCACCGCCCAGGTGGGACCCATGCAGACAGCAGCAGTGGCTCCTCTGAGCTGGCCCCTGCCCTGTGTGGCCTGAGACCAGCATGAGGGACCAGCAGGCTGGGTGGAGGGGACTGAGGATAGAAAGTCCCCTGATGGCTGTAGTAAGGGGTTGGTTGCGAGGAGAGGGAGACTGGGTCATGGGATCACATTTTGATCATGTTCTTAGAGGTTGGCACCCCCCCCCCCACGTTTTTAAAGTGTGACATTCTTCCTGGGATGCACCGATTAAGAAAAAAACACTGAGAGTTTTATAAATCTGCTTTTTCAGGCCCTAGTTTATAGACATTTGAAATGAGGAGCTTAGGGGCTGTTGGATGACATCTGATAGAGTCCCGCTACAGGACCTCAGGGATCACGCCACACCTGCCCTGCCCTGCCAGGCCCCTGCTCCCCACCCCCCAAGATGAACCAGAGAAACAAAGTACTGCTTCACAGCAATGGCCTGTGCTACTTACCTTCCTCCACCCAGGTGGAGAGAAAGGTCTGCCATGGCCGTGCTGGATGGAGGAAGAGAGAGGGAACAATAAAGGAGGGAGACAGTGAGGTGAGAACAGAGAGAAGGGGCAGCCAGGTCTGTGGCCTTTCAGCCACTGAGACTCCAGCCTTCCTCCACACAAAGGCAACCAAAGTCTGGGGATCCAGCCAGTCAGAGCAGCTGGTCCAAATTCCTGGGGCAGGCAGGAGCTGGAAGCTGAGTGGCAGGCAATTCTAAAGGTACGTGGATGTTTCTGCCCAAGAATTGAAAGCTTCTGCACCCACGTGTACCTATGTCGAGAGCCCAGGGGCCAGGAGAACAACTGAAGCTATCACAGGCTTCTGAGCACCAGCGTCACATGATGAGATGCTTTTATGATTATTAGAACATTTATTGAACACTTACTCTATGCAAGGTATAAAGCTAAGTATGCATTTTAACTAATTTTAATAAGGCTCACCCTGCCTTCTGGTAGAGGCCTGGAGAATTTCCTGTGCTTCTGTAAGTCAAATAATATCTTCTTGCTAAATTTCCTTTCTGCTAAAGTCAGCTCTGGTTGCTTTCTGTTGCTTGCAGTTAGGAGCCTGTAAATGTCTGTGTGGTGTACAGGAGCATGCCTGTGACTTGGGTAACTGAGGCAATCACCTTGATGAGAAGCACAAGTGGCAGTCTCCAGGGACCTGTTTCCAGGTGCTTGGTAGCCCAAAGGTGGAGGCTCCCCTTCTGAGTGGAGAGGGAGGACAGACCTATAAAACACTTTAGGTACATCTCATTTATTCCACCCTGTCAAGGAAGAAGCTAGCACATTACACAGATGAAGACATGGGGTGCTGCAGAGGCCTCATAGGTACTAAGGAGTGGTGCTGGGGACAAGTCCCCACCCACTGTGCCCACTGCTCTTCCCATGGGAAGCAATGGTAGTTAAGGACTAGACAGATAGGACACTGGCTGTGTGAGGATGTGAGATGGGATGGAGCACTGTGCCAGTGTGGGGCATTGTGATGGAAGAGAATCCCTACCTGGGCTGGTAGGCACCACCATGCTGTACTCGGAGCTCAGTCCACAGAGGCCCAGGGAGCCCCATGGCCACCAGGAGACCATTGTGTAACCGGCTCATTGTGTAAATGGCCCAGGCGTGAGCAGCCGTGGGTTCTGTGTTCAGGAAAGGGTGCCAACCCATCTGAAGCCAAGAAGAGCGCTGCAGAGCGTGGCCATCACACAGGCTCCAACCGGGCTGGTGCTCTCCACTTGTCATGGACGCCATCTGTGGGTGACTGAGGGTGGCACCCAGCCAGCGCCTCAGTCTGCCTGCTGGTGACAGCCTGGCTTTGCCTACTCCGCCACATCCTCTTCCCTGAAGAGGGGGCTCAGGGTTTTCCTGGGTTCCAGGTAGCAGAATAAAGAAGGGGAGGGGAGGGGAGAGGAAGACCAAACATCTGGGACCAGCTCTGAGGTGGGGCTCCGTAATCTCAGCATGGACTGTGGGGTTCTTCATCCATTTTGTTTGCTAAGGGCCTGGAATGGACTCTGGCACATAGTAGGTGTCAAATCAACCGTGCTTAGTAGTACACATCTGTGATTTCAGCTACTTAGGAGGCTGAAGCAGGAAGATCACAGGTTAGAGGCCAGAGAGGTTGGGGAAGGGAATCGTTCAAGGGGAAGACAGTAGTGCTGGTGAGAGAAGCGGACAAAGAGGGAAACATTAGAAAGTATTTCTGGAAACTTAATATATACTTACAAAATCACAAGTGAAATACTTAAATCATTTTAAAATTATTTTGAGGGTATTGGAACTATAATGCTGGAATCGCCATGTGCCCTGAAAATGAAACCAGAAGGCTCATACGTCTACTGGTTGGTATTATTTTTTCTCAGCGCTGGGGATGGAGCCCAGGGCTACTACACACATGCTAGGCATGCGCTCTGCCACTGAGCTATGGTCCCCACACAATCAAATGGATTTCACAATCCTCCCAAACATTAACTGAGTGTGGCAATGATGCCAAGCCTGGCTTGAGGTGGTTCACACACGTATGCATGCCCACACGGGGGGCGTACACTCGTGCAAAACAGGCGCAGTCCTGAAGAGATAGCACCATCTTCATCCCCGTGTTACACAGGGGTCACAGACATGAAGACGTTGAGTAACTGGCCCAGCATCACGGTTAACGTAATTAACTGGAAGTCATCTGGTGGGCACCAGGGGGCGCCTCTTGGCCTTAGACTGGTTAATGGGGCCCAGACAGCAGAGGCAGTGAGCCACCCTGACACCCAGGTCCAGAGAGAGCCCAGTGCCTGGTGGTATCGAAGGCGGCTTCTGAGACCAGATTTTGACCCCCCTCTCCCAGGCTCTCACGTTATCTGCCCAGGAAGGGAAAATAAATGCCAACAAGACCCGGCCCAGAGATCAACTGGAGGCTGCTGTTTTCCCAGCTGTGGAGAGATCACCTCCTCCAGCCTCCCTTAGCCAGCCCTGGACTCTGGCCGTGAAGAGCCAGGACTGCATCTGGTCATCGTGGGAAAATCAGGAAACACAGGGAGCCAAGGAAAATAAAGATCAGCTGTAACCCCAGTCACCAGAGACAGACTCTTGGGCACTATCTTTTGCTGTTTTGTCTAGTAGTTTTTCTTTTTACCAGTGTGCAGCAGGTGTGTACTTATATGCACACACATATACCTATTACTGTGTATAGTCGGGCAACATGAATAGTCACTTAACCATACTGTGAATTTTATTTGTATCATTACATGCTCCTCTGCAACACTATTTTTCTTGAACGTTCACATTATTGGTTTATGTGAATTTATAGAAGTATCATAAGCAAAGATTTTTACAGTTTGCATTCTTTTTTATTATTTATTTATTTTTGTCTTTTTGAGACAGGGTCTCACTATGCAGTTCAGGCTAGTCTGGAACTCACTTTGTAGCCCAGGCTCGAAATTGAACGATCCTCCTGCTTCAGCCTCCTCACCAGTGCTGGGATTACAGGTGTCTGCCACCACGGGCCCAGCACAGTTTGCGTTCTTAATTGAGGTATAATTTACATATAGTAAACTTTACCCTTTCTAGTGCATACATTTGTGAATTCCAACAAACTCATAGTTGTGTGATCAGCACTATAATCAAGATAGGGAACAGCCCTTTCACCCCAAAAAGTCTCTTCATGCCCTTTTGTAGTCAACTTCTCCTACTGCCCCAGACGTTGTTCATGTTTTATTTTTGTACACATTT
>RJWT010049760.1:0-10930 GCA_004365215.1 Cuniculus paca | reverse complement strand
TGTGTAAGGTTATGATAGGTATCTATAAAATCGATTTGTTCAAGAGTCTCTCAATTGTATTGTTTAGATTTGCTGAGATTTGATGGATATAGACGTGGTTCACATGGAAATTGTTTAAGCACCAGGAAGGCCTTTTTCAGGCAGACGCGGTTTATCTATAGCTTTATTTGGAAGCTGGGATACGAATTATGTAACTTCTGCAGGTCCTTGCGTGTCCGAAGAATAAATGGGTAATTGGTTTTAGCAGCACTTGAACGGTGCACGGTTTCAGTATAGAGTAGGCAGATTTTGTCCTCAGGAAAACAGAAATAATGCATTTTTTTTTAAAATAAGAGCACTTGAAGAAAGCCAGAAATAAATCCAGAGTTACTCTAAACAAGGCAGGGGGAGGCTTACTCATCACAGGGGAAAGTCAGGCTCATTAAAGAAGGTAATTATTACCTCTGACATAGAGAGCCGTGTGCTGCTTTAAATTAAGGTTCTTAACGAGGCATTTCATTGCATGTCCTTAACGGGGGAATTTAAGGAGGCAGCCTTTCTTCCAAAGTCAGTGCGAGCAAGAGTTCTATGTTCAAGAGTTTTACTGGAGGAGAATATTTCAGGGATGAATCCCTCAGGAATACAAAATACATGAATGTACACATAATTTCAGAACAGATTGTGGGGTTTCCGAACGCTCATCCATGCCACATGCTTATAAGGGGAAAATTTAAACTTTACCATATGTTAATGATATGCTAATGAATTTTCATGTTAGACAGATGACAAGAGCATGGTCCTTGTCCTTTCTCTGCTAATGTAATGAATGTGTTGGATGAGGAGTTTCAGAACATTGTAAACAAGTTGCAATCATGTGCTTTCCCCTTCACTTTTGTTTTTCTTTCTTCCTGTTCTACTAATTTATTTTTTTCTTTCTGTGTTGCATTGATTATAGAGCTTAAGAATCTTCAGTTTACTTGTGACTAGAGCTCATTTTCTCACAATATGAGAGCTTGTCTTCATCATCTAAAAGAAACTCTTTATACCTGTCTTTGAGCTGTCCCTTTACCAAAAAAATGACATTGGGTGCCAACATCAACTTTTTATGACACTCCTATGCATAAATGGGTTATGTTTTGAGAAAAATAAATTGCTTTTTGGTGAATACATTTACTCAAAGAGATACATTTTGTGGCCCTGATTTTCCACATTTAAAAAGACCTCACCAATCCACAGTGCTATTATAAGAAATGGAATAGGGTGTTGCTCAAATCTAAAGTTTGTATTTTAACTCTTTTCCCAAGTATACAGCTAAATTCTAGAAAACCTAGAGCCCATTAACATGATTTCCCCGAGGATTTTTACCTGTTCCATCTAAGAATAAGTGATAGTTTAGCAATTTTGTTGCTTAATTTTCTCTATCGGAACAGTAGCAATGTCTATCAAGTACCCAGGAGACTCGCAAGTCCAAAATAGCATCCACGATCTGTACCTCCCATAAAGAAAAAAGTCTAAAGCTTTCTAAACTTTAGCATAGGAGAACATTTGAGAGGGACCCATAATATTACTGCCTGGTTAAAATCCATTTCCAGTTAAATTACGAAGCGCTATTATTCACACGCACCTCACAAAGGGACTTTCAAGGTTGGTTCATGGCCTTGCTAAATGCGCAGCGTGTTCTCTGAAGTCAAACGTCTCTTGACACGAATTGTTACGTCAGTGTAGATGATGACCTAACTCAGTCAGCTTTTGTCATGATGTCATGCTTCAAATATATGTTTAGTCTGTTTTTAAAGTAAATACATCATTTTCTGATTCTGTTACATACTATCTTCCTGATCCTGACAATTGGGCCATTTTTATTCTTTTTCTGTTTTTCTCTGTATATTACTTATGAATCACCGGACAGATGCCTTCCCATTGGCTATTTTAATAAAAGATCAACAAACTTTGTTGTTTCTTCAGCTAACCCTCTCTGATGTTTTCTCTGTTTTCCTTCTTTGTTTATTTAATTATATTAAGAGCCAAAGTCATAAATGTCACATATGTGACATACGGGGAGATTTAAAAAAAGTATTATAACCCCTAATCATACCATTTTAATTGCAACCATTTATTGTTTGAATCATCTCCCCAGTAGTCAGTCACATGTCCACGCACTCTCGTGTGGCAGTTTTATTTTGAAATGGTGGTAGCCTTATGTTGGTGCATGCTGACTTTTGCTTTATCCTTTCCAAAAATCCAATTAAGAGAGAAGAGAGTACGGAATAGCAGAAAAATGAAATTAAATTCCATCACCCTAAGGAGTCATCTCAACATTTTATTCACTAGGATTTTATATATTTCTTTTTACTCATACACATATATAATTTCATATGGATTGAATTTTGTTTAGTGTTTCAATATTTAAAAAATATGTTTATATAGCTGAAGCCATTGTTAATCTAAAAATTTGAAGGAATCAAATATATTAAGTCAAATTTCCTGCTGTTGGGTTTCCAACCCAGTTCGATGTGGCTTTTTCTAAGTTTTTTTTAACACAACTGTGTATAGGAATAATACCTATATAATCTAATAACATAATTGTGATAGCAGTAAATGAATTTTTCTGGTGACCACTTAATACACATTAATATGTTGTGAACACAGTCCAATGTTGATGCATATATATTTACTTCATGCAATTTATTCATTTTAAGTTTTTAGCTAGTGATATAAGTTTGAAAGCACTTTTATAAGATTTAAAAATAAAATAACAATTAATGGCGTTAGTGGCTGCATTCCATTCTAACATAATCCTTGGAAAATTTTTGGACATTTCTTTTGTCTGTGAAAATAGGCTTTTAAACTATATATATATGTATACATACATATATATGTAGTATATATGTATGTATTTATCTTGCTACTTCTAGGTCTACTCATTTTAGACATGGTATACTGATTTCTTACAACAAAGTAATACAGTGTTCAACACATATTAATAGTTGGAATGCATGTATAAATGTTACTGGGAATTTTGATTTTGGATCTTTCCCTGGGTTGGGGATATGCAATAAGATATTTTTTCACAATACTGAGCAGGGGCAGCCAACCACAGCTTTCAGTGGTATCTGAGATTCTGAGGGGAAGAACCCAATGCTTTACAAAGCACTGTGTGGTTAATTTGGGATTTTTACCAGATCAGGTATATTAAAGGCAAAGTCTTACGATATTTTTCTCAACTTATGAATGAACTTCTTGGAACATCGCACCATTGTAAGTCAGAGTATATGTAATTTACCTTCAGATTCATAGACAGGACTTTAATATCTTTATAAATATGGTGAAATCCAATATGGAGACTTTTAAAATTTCCGCTTGCTCTGGTAATATAAAGTTTTTTAATGATGGGTTTTGGTGAGATTGTTTTTTTATTCATTGAGTTGAGTGTGTTTCATGGAATCCTCAAGCTGACAAAGAAATATTTGGGATTCACTTCAGTTATGAGAAACATTTGCATTATTTCTTTCAAGAATTTCTTCCTTCTGATTTTGCTGTTCTCTTATAAATGCTTCTTTTGCACACAAGTTTTTATTTTCATGTATTTTGTACCTTTGGAGCATTTTCTTCAATTTGTGTCTTTTAGTTTTTAAATAAAATTTAACATTTTTTGTTGTTCCGCTTATTAGTTTCTCCAAGCTTCTTGTTTTGAATGTTAAACTTGGTAGTGGTATCTTTATTTCATGAATTCTCTCTTCCATTCTTACTATTTTTTAGGTTACCATTTCCACTGTTGTTTTGGTATTTGTTTGCTTTTGGTCATATGGAATTTTTTTGTTTAATTTTTTACTTCCCTTCCAAATGGTCTTATTTTCTCTGAGTTTCTTTTCTGTATATTATTTGGTCATTGTTTTCCATGTTGGAAGTTTTAAAAAAGTGTTTTATGTTTGGCTTCCTGTGTGTATTATGAAATGATGCAGTAATCCACTTCATAAAGTTCTGGGTGGAAAAAATGGATGAGATGATCAAACTGTGTAGAAATTCACTGCTTTGTTTGAGAGCTTCAAAATGCGAATTGATATAAATATTTTCTCTTAGACTGGAAAATCTTTCCTAGAAGGAAACCCTCAATCTTTTGTCTGAGAGCAGAATAAGGATGGTGTGAATGGAAGAGTTTGTACTTCGCCTGGCTACTGGGACTCTGAATGCCTGGCAAGGGGCGGCTGGGTGATAGCTGAGCAGTTTCAGGGAAGAAAATAAAAATGGAGTAGCATTAATTTGGAGGATTTAAAATTGAGTCAGGAGGCGTGGGTAAGCCAGCTTCAGGCATATCCACAACTGAATTTTTAACTGAACCGGTTGTACATACTCACTGAGATAGGTGCGAATCTGGTGAGCTGAGCCAAACTACAGCTTTCCAAACAAAAATCATCAGATGCCTTTAGAACAGTGTGTCAAATTATCTCCTTGGTTTCCTGAACTTGTACCCTTGCTATCTTTACTAAGAGAGTTTAATTCTTGAAAAATAAGAGATGTAAGTAACAATTCCACCTGGAGTTTAAGTTATAAAAGTAGCCACCATCTAGCAAAACCTTAGAGCACATTTTCAAGACAGTGGGAATCTTGTCTTTCCTGGATTACAATTCTAAAAGGCCTCAAATCCTAGTAATTGTCTTTTGTTCTCAACTAGGTTGATTTTATCTTGGTTGACGGGAGTTTCATGTTTTAGTAATTCCTCACACCCTCTTTTTGTTTTGGAGTGTTCTATTTTGTTGTTGTTGTTGATGTTTCACTCTTGTACTCAACTGTGTCTGGTGTTTATAACCTCAGTGCATTCTTGGTTTACTATTTCTACAATAAAACTCCCATCTCTTTGGCGTTGGTAGTTATCTGACTGAGTCAGAAAGGAGAGGACAGTTGGAGCATGATTATGACACACAGAGATATTCAATCAGTCTCCGGGTTTCCTCAGCTCAATCTATATCCTTACCTATGTACGTTCCTACTGCCTCTAGTTTTTGAGATGTTTGGGAATTGTTTGGTGAAAATTAATTTGCTTCCTGTTGGCTCTTAAGAATAAAGGGGACTAATACTTAAATTTGTTATCACATAGCTATCAGCTTTTCCTCTTCCTGACTATTCTTGAAATCTTTCATCTGCTATCATGTTTTCTCCAGTGCTATTTATTCTGTGGTATTTTTCCTCTTAATCGTTCTATAATCTCTTCCTTTTTAATAAAATTTCATAAGCAAGCAAAGATGAATATCTGTGTTCAATTTTCCATGATTAATCAAATACTTCCACTCCATTTCTTTCTCAAAAGTCAATAGTGGCTTTTGTCACCTCGAATCATTCGATTTACCAGGTTAACCCTTGACTATTCTTCTTCTTCAGCTTCATATTGCTCACTACCTTTGAGTTGTGTGATACTGTATATTTCTCATTCCCCTGGGTCCGTGTGCTCTTACTCTCTTTTTGTGTATTTCTATTCAGCTGCTTATTCCTCCCATATGAAACTTTCCAAAGACCCTGTCTAACTCATCTTCACTGCCAATTACCAAATTTATGTTAGTCACTCATTGTGCCATGCAGCCTAAAACAGGTGCTCAATAAACAACTCTGGGAAATTATTGCATGCAAACTTCAGATTATCCTTAGGTTGCCTACCTAATTGAATTGTGAGTTCTTCGAGGTCAAGATCTAAATTTAATTTGACTTAAAACCTGAAATTTAATTTGGTGTAACACCTGAAACTATGTCCAGTGTGTGTTTATGAAAACAGCCAGTGTGCAATGGATGTTTGTAAAGGGAAGAAAAGAAGACAGGAAGAGACAAGGGAAGAACAAAATTGATGTTACTGCGGGTAATTTGTAAATTAATTATTTAATATTATTATGGTTTCTTTGGTCTGATGATGCATGAAAATTACGAGAAAAAAACTTACATTTTGGGACCTCATTTCAGATACAGTAGAGTGTTTCATTGCAGTTTTTTATAATAAATGACCTAGAAAAGGAAAGTGAAAGTTTGCTTCATATCCACAGCTTGCACTTTTTGTTGACCTCACTGCCATAACTGGTTTTACTCTGCTGGAGTAACACACACATATAACACACACACACACACATACACACACACACACTCAATATAACTAAAACTTAACAGAAATTATGTATCTTCTTCATGAGTGTTTTAGTAAATAAAATCCATGAAAAATTTGTTAAGTTTTATAAATATAGTTTGCCTTTTTAAAAATGCATTGAAATGGCTGGCAAAAGACAATACGAAGAGATTCTCCCCGTTTCCCTCCCTTGCAGTAGGAAGTCATGAAATTATTCGTGCAGGGAAGGAATGGCAAGACCAGGCCCATCAGCGTGAAGAGACACTAGAGAAGTTGGTGATTTCATGAGGAAAACCTACTTTTTGATTTAAAAAATGTCAACCAACGAATACAGGGAAACTTTCACTTTCATCCTACATCTACCTAAGACACCGCGAATTATCATTTGGAGGCTTCTTTATATTTTTTTCATCATTTATACTTCATGTGTCTTTCTCTATAAAGTACCTCTAAGGAGCAGATTGTTTCTTTAGTGTTAAACCAATTATTGACAATCTAATAAATTAACAATTCACTACACTTCTGGGCTCCCTGTTAGGGAACAATTGGAATATCTCTCCCCAATTTCTGTGATAAAATATCTTAGAGTAGACGTTCATAATATCCATTAAAGCAAGTGAATTGTGTGAAAGGAGAGGTTTATAAGAATGTCAAAAATTCCTGCAATGTGTGCTATATTCCCAGAATCAAGATATAATCACTTATCTCTCCCATTAGCCAACTGTCCATGGACCTGGGGTCCATTTTGGGAAGACAACCCGGTCAGTTCCTCTAATGGCTCTAGGTTTGATGTGTAGAAAACATGTAACAATCTCCAGGGATTGTCTTGTTGTTCCTGGCCATTTTATTTTACCTTTTCTCACTCGAAACCATTCTCAGCATCTACTGGGTTCCGAATGTTATTTTTCTTAGCAACATCAAGGTATGGATGGAGGGCTTAGCTCTGGGATAGGACCTGAACAGGTTTGCTTTTTTTCCTGATTTAATACTGAAAGGAAGGGCTAGACAGGCTCCTAAGAAACGGAAAGAAGCTCTTTTTGCTTTTCTCTGCCTGTGTCATTTTACAACAGCCACAGAAACTGAGCAGGAACACAGATGATGGGTGGAAGTAGCCATTAAAAGACATGGCTTGTGCTGATTTTAGTAATTATTCATCTTCCTGATTTTTTTAGGTTGATGAGAAGGCTGTGGGCTTGTAGGGATGCAGTATATTTTGTGCCTTGTTGGTCCGCTGAAGAATTCTGCAATTTTGGAGTTAACACCGACAGTTTGCAGCCACTCTTGCCTTGGATGCATACCTATTGATGTCCAAGGACCCGTAGAGGACCACATATTTCTGGAGAAGGGGCTTGGCATACTCTCTCCCTAGGAATTCAACTTCATATCAGCAGAGGGAAAGTGGATAGAGGAAAAATGCTGTGTGTGTGGAGAGCATTAGGGAAGGTCATATATTTCAAAAAAGAATATTGTTTACAAGGAGTGTTAATAGGTTTCAGGGGAAATGTTAATTTTTTTTTCCTGGATGAAATAGCTACTGTAAGTTTTTAATGGTTAATCATTCATTCCTGAATTTTTATATTAAGCATTTCATATTACTTTATTGACTTAACTTTTATGCTCTTCTTCATTTTGACAGTAAAGAATGACCAGGCAATACTCCTTGAAAATTGGAGACCATTTGCAGCTGCTCTCTGTTGAGGGACGTGAATAATAGGGTGCCCTCAAGGAATTTCAAAGGTATCACTCAACAGAAACTTTTGTGTCTGAAGAAAACTAGATCATTTTATCATGGTAGGCATACTGATATGTTTGCTTTAATAAAATGCCATATTTCTGCCTTTAATCTCTTGTCAACCTGCTATTAAAAAGCCCCACAGTGCATGCGTGCAGCACATGTAAACACTTGTGGTTTTGAAGTTACTACAGAACATACTAATAAAGCATGTAATTTGTGTTTTGTGCACAGACTGTAATAATTTATTGAGTGGTAGAAAGAAGCTAAAACAGGATTTTCTCTAACGCTAGCCAGCAAGTCAATTTGATTTTAGTGCTCCACACAGAAGTGCATGTGTGTGCGTGGGCATAGGACGGAACCATGTTTTCAATACATCAGGAAGTGTCCCTCACAAGCACCAAAATAAAATGCAAATTCTTTTTCCACACAGGGAGGATATTTTATCAAGTATGGCAATGTGGTATCTTTGAACTAATCAGATTGGAAATTCTTCCCCAAAGAGACATGAATATGTGTCAAACACCAACGATGCATTAACAAAATGCAGATTAAGTTAATGCAAATAAATAAGACAAATCACAATAGCAATCGCTTTTATAAACCATATGAACATTATCCCTATATCCCCTGAGGAAAAAAAGGCAGAAAGCAATGCTGTTGCTTTTTTCGTATGGAATAACAAAATTTAGAAATATTCAATCACTACCATGGTATCCTAGCAGAGCTGATTGTCAGAGGACAGCCTATATCCTCTTTCTCTGAGTGGCTGGTGGATCTGCTTAAGATCCGAAAGATACTTACAGGTAAGGAGTGTCTGACTGTATTTCCTCATCTCCATTAGCTCACTTGGCTCATGGGCACCTTGCTTACAATAGTCATCTACACAGATCATTTGGGTGAAAAGGCCTCAAAGTCTATGGAAAAAATGACACCTTTAGGAATACATGAAAATTTCCAGAAAAAAAAGTTTTTATGAAATTCTGTAATTTGAGAATTAAGCCACATTTTACTTAATCAGACAAAAGTATTTTCAGGTAAATGAAAATGTCTGTGTCCAGAGGAAATGGGTTTTACATTCTCTAAATGTGTTTATCCTCAAAAGTGCAAGATTTCTCTCTCGGAAAACCATACGCTATTCTTTTGTCAAAAGCCTACAGTGTGCACACAGATCTTTTGTAGATACAACCCTTTAAACCTGTGGCTCATTAAAACGAATCTTTTGTACCATCTTTAAGTGACAACCTATTTCTTCATTCTGTACATTTATCTATCTCTGATCGGCCAGCTCCATGTTACTACTAAGGATTAAATAGTTTCCCATGGCTATTGCTTGTGATAGAAGCATGAAAATCTGTAAATGGAAACAAAAACAGCAAGGTGTGTCTGAATGTCTTCATCTTTGGGGTAGAATTCAACTGGCACATAGCTGCACAATGCTGATGCAACTTAAAAAGGAATTATCTACAAGGAACTAAGCCAGTTGTCCAAGACCTGAGAAGGAATACATTAATCTCGAGAGTCTCTCATCATTTCTGTTGTGGAACTGCTACAGTGTTTAATAATTCGAATCTATAAGAGAGACATGCAGAGAGGGGAGAGGACAGAAAGTGAAGAAAGAAAAAAAAAAACCAGAAACATAAACAAAGAAAATACCACGAAGATACATCAGCCAGGTTTTACTTCTTGTTTTGGCTTGCGGTGGTTTTTTTTTTTTTCCTTTTTTTGTATCAGATATACTTGAGTCAATGTTAATAAAAAGATAAAAAGCCAAGAAAGAAACTCCAACATTCTCAGATTGATAAAAGTTATAGTTTTGAGGACTCTTTGATTGGTATAAAAATTAACAGATATAACAGATATAAAAAGTAGAGATTAGCTGTTTAAGTAGCTAAGTTAAAAAAACTTAATTGGAGGCTCCTTTGTTTACAGTCTTTTTGGTATCCATTTGTGAGTTACCCAATCATACATTGATGCCAAATCATCTTTCATGACATGTCTTTTAACTTAGCCAATTCTTTTAACACACACACACACGCACACACGCATGCACATACACACATGGGGTGAGGGAAAGAAGAAATACATGCAAAAGATTCAGAGTCAAAACAAAATTAGTTTCCAGGGTCATGTTTGAATTTGTAACTCTGTAAAGTTGCAGAAGTTCATGCATATCAAACTTACTTTATTCTATGCTAATGTGGTAATCAAAACAGCCTTTGAAATGTTTGCTATATAGACAGGTTTAGAGAATATTAACAAAAGTGAATCAATTTAGAACACCAGGTCATTTTAACTGTAAGTTGAAACTATTTAAAAATTAAATGGGCACTCATTATTAGCTTTTTATTAGTTTTTTTTCTTTTCTGAAGAAAAACATACCTGAAAGCTATAATTTATTTAGTAAATGTAAAATAACTGTGATAGCAACAGAACAATAATTGATACTGAAACCCATACCATGGATATCACATGAGACAATCCAGGTTGTAACTCACGAAATTTACTTGTATCAGCATAAATATAAAACTTACAACACCAGTATTTTTCTCAATAAAAAGACTGAAGAACAATATCTTACCCACTCCAAACTTATATTTTTTTTAAAAAAATAAAATGCTCCGGAACTAACTGAGGTATAAAAACACAGTTTTAAGGAAGAGGGTCAGAAGTTCCGGCTAAAAGAGTGGGATAACGACAGTAGTTGGCTTTATAGAAACTACTGATCTTTTGTAAGAACATTTGAGTTCAATGTTTTAGAACCACAGCTTTTATGATTTAAATTTAAATAGATGTAAACTGTTTCTATGTATATTCAGATACACGTGGACTAGATTTTGCTGGATATGACCTCCGAATTATAATTAGTGGCTACATTTGTTAGAAAATCATTCTAGGGTGTTTCAGGCTTTGGAGTCAACTAGTTTAAAATATCAGTAAATTTAAATGCAAGACCTAAATTGTGATATTGAAAAAGCTTGATCCACACGTTCATCCGCTAGTCTGTGGGCATGTGGTCACTTCTAAGTAAATATCTGAGTGGAAGAACGAATGATAAATAAATGAACCAAATTCCATGGATTTGTGTGTACTTTTCACATGTGAAATAATCATTA
>RJWT010049759.1:0-10950 GCA_004365215.1 Cuniculus paca | reverse complement strand
GGAAGTGGAGGAATTGGGACACTGAACCAAATAGCTCTTTTATTACTTACTACATGTCAACTTGAAATCGGCCGTCTTCTTAAATTCAAAATAGACGACGGATGGAGAATTCTAAAAGTTAGGAGCTACGTTTATTTGAAATAAAGCTTGAGTGACAGAATGTTCAACATAGGCTGCTTAAAGTTACAACCATGTGTACATGATGGAATAAATTTATTTTAGCCAATGTTTATCGACCTCATTTTTTATTTACGTTTATTTATTTTGGCTTTCCGAAATCAGGTCTGCCTATGTAGTGCAGACTGGCCTTGAACTCACTATGTAGCCTAACCTGACCTCGAACTCACAAGGATCCTCCTGTCTCAGCCTCTCGAGTGCTGGGATTACCTAGAGGTTTGCCACCACGCCGGACCAACCTCATTTTGTATTTAATGAGAGTTCTTTTAATGGTAGCTAACAGGTAAGGATGGCAGGATATTTGTATAACATTGTATGATCTCATTTCCTGTGCGTTATATTCTTGTTCCACAGAGAGAAACACAGTTGTATTAATGTGCTAATATTAGAAATCCAGGTTAAACTAACTGAAGCTAAGAAAAGATATTCTTGTGCCTGGAAAGTCTGAGGAGATTTCTTTCTAAGCCTTAGGCACCACTGGCACTATCATGGAGGTTGCCTCTATGATGCTTTTTTCTTAGGTGTTTTCATTCATGTATTGAGAAGTGGTCACTAGCAGCACTTGGAATAATTATGGTCCACGACACTATACTTTTTGCTTAGCTCTGTCGAAAGTCCACCGAGACCTCTAATTTGGTTGGTTTGCAGCCATTTATAATGGGAAATAAAATTCAGTGATCTTTGTTGGGATCATCCCTCTGGTTTTAACTTTTCCATCCCCCGTGGATCAAAGCAAGATTAATTCGGACAGGGAAAGGATTGGGTTCCCCAAAGCAAGAGATTGAACAGGTTGCTTAGAGGTTATGACTCTGCAGTATCAGTTTTAAAGCTAAAACTGTTGGGCTGCAAGGATTATTAGTCTGATACTTAAGCACTTTTTTGAGTTAACAGGAATAGTTGAACTTTTCATTTTTTCTTTTTTTTCCTTTTTTTTTTTTATTTCTTGAGACAAGGTCCCGCTTTTGTAGTCCAGGCTGCCCATATAATCCATGTTGGCCTTAAATTTGAGATCCTCCTGGCTAGACTTCCTGAGTGCTAGGATTATAGACATGCACATTTACACCCAGCCCACTTGGCCTTTGTTTGGGACTAACATATTTAAAAAAATCTTCAAAGCAATTTTTATGTAGTGTGAGTAACAGTCAATGGGGATTTTAATTTACAAGTTTTAAAAACGCAGGCAAACACAGTGCTGCATGCCTGTAGTTCCAGCTACTTGGAGGCTGAGGCAGGAAGATCACAGGTTTGAGGCCAGCCTGGATGGTTTAGTAAGATCCTATCTCAAAAAATGAAAAGGACTGGGAATGTAACTCAGTGATAGAGCACCCCAGTATTCAATCACCAGTATATATTTTTTTTAAAAAACTTAAAAAACTTATTATAATGAATCTTATAATATCTTGGATATATTAGATTTGGTTCCAGTGCTGAAGGAGCTTAGTGTCATCAGAGGCATTTGCCCCATGGTTTTAGAATAACAATGATAGTGGATAATTCAGGGAGTATTCTGTTGGGAGCTTTGAAGGGCATTCATTTATTCATTTGATTTTTCTTTTACTAGCTGGAATGTGGGAACTTTGGTAGTGGAGCTATGGTAGAGATGGTCTCCTTGCAACTGTATTTCTGGAGGCACTTGTATATGTATAATCCTCTCTTAGCATAGTCATTCAGTAAATATGAAGGTTTTTTTTCTTTTTACTCTTTTAGTGGGACTCTTTTGCTCTTTTTAGTAAGTTAATAAACTTAAATTTTGTGATAGAATTGTGTGGAAAAATTCTTTGAGTATCCCTTGGTATACTCTCCAATCAGATATTTCTTGGGTATACTTAAGATAGTTGTCACATAGTTGTGAGATAGCATTCAAATTAAGCAGAATAGCTTATTTTTGATTGTTATGTTTGATAAATGTGTAAAATGAATGTTAATTTATATTTTTAGCTTAACTTTTAAAGTAACAAGCTTTGAAAAATAAGGCTTAAATTGATTATTGAAAAAGAGACACCGTGTGGTGTGTGCTAGTACATAGCTCTGCATACAGCTCTGATGATAGATTTACCTTTTTTAGTAACTTGAACTATTGAATTTCTTAAAATACACATAAATGTGTATAATACTAATGGGGATGGTTACTTAAAAACTCATTCATATGACGCTTAATCCTTATAATCTGGCTTTACTAAAGACTGGTTAAAAGGGCCTTGGTGAACTTTAGGGTGATCAGGTGGGAATTCTATTGGGTTTTTTTTTAATCGTTGTTTTTGGAATTTACATGTACAGCCTCATGTCATTTGTGGTAATCAGTTTCTTTAGAGAGAAAGCCTCCAGTTTCCTTCCATGAAATTGTCTGGTTGACAGTTTTCTGAAATATGATCAAGATGAATGGCAGTTGACAATCTCAACAGTCATGTATGCAATCTTTTATCTTTAATTTTTAAAATGGTGTTTGTATTAGGATTAGATTTAACTCTTATGTTGTAGATCCTAAATTATCAGGGAGTTAAATCAAGATTTTATTCTTACTTGAAAGGGTGGCAGGTAGGAGGCTCTGGTAGTCCAGGGATGGTGGTTCTATGAAGTTCTTTGGGGTTCAGACTTCGTTCAGTTCTGTCAAACACAGAGTATGGCCCTTGTTCTGATGGCCTGAGTAGCACTCATACCTAGATTCCAGACAGTAGGGTGAGAGAAGGAAGAAAGCCATAGGGCTCAGGATCCAGGTGTTTCCTGGAAATTGCCCCAATACACGCTGCTTGTGTGTTGCTGGCCACTATGTATGCCCACATCTCATAGAATGCTAGGAAGTTTTTATTGTGAGCAGCTTATACCAGGTAAAAATGGGAGTTTCTGTTAGGAAGAGGGGAAGAACCTTCAGCCTGTTCATCCCCACTTCTCAGTGCTTGATATTCCCTGATATCCTCAGGTAGAGGATCTGGGAGCCTGAAGGTTATTTTTTGGGATTTTCAGCTGCACCTTGTCTTTTCAGTTCAGGTTGAAAATCCAGTCCTTTATGGTACCACATGCTTCTTAATTCAGGTTCTCGTTTGGCTCCTTTGATATGATTTGGCTTGTTTTTTGGCTCCCTTCCACGTTCTTAGGCAATTTAGATTTCAGTTCTTTCTGGTGTCATTCACTTTTTCCCTTTTTGAAAATATCGTTGAAACCTCTTGTGTGCTGTTGTGTCATTTTCCATTTTCTTTATCCTTGCATGTTGTGCTTTTTTGGGAGGGTGCTGCACCTTGCAGATGCTCAGCTTATACTCTTAACACTGAGCTGTACCTCCTTTTACTTGTTTTTGGTTTTTGCGGAAAGATTGCACTATGTTTCGTTCAGGCTGGCCTTGAACTCAGATCCTTCTGCTTCAGCCTCCCCAGTGCTGGGATTGCAGATGTATTATACCACCACACCCAGCCCTTATTACATTTTTAATTTTTTTTAAAGTGGGGTTTTGTGAGGAAGCAGAAAATAATCTTTACTCAGATCTCTTTGTTTAATAGGAAGAGGAAGGCTATCAGCTCTCCAGCAGGGATCGTATCAGTTTATATGACCAGGTATAGATGAGTTTTTTTTCTTTTTTTTTAATTTCTCCTACTTGTTGCTACTCACTGATTAATAAGTTAAATTGCTGCCAGGTGTGGTGGCTCCGACCTGTAATTCCAGCTGCTTGGAGGTGGAGGCAGGATGATCACAAGCTAGAAGCCAGCCTGGGCAATTTATTGAGATCCTGCCTCAAAATAAAAATGGAACTGAGCAGTCATTTAAGGGTAGAGTGCTTGCCCGGCCCTGGGTTCAATCCCAGCACTAGGGTGGGATAGGGGGAGAAATGGAATTCAAACTTAAAGAGTTGTCAGAAGTGAAAGCCTGAGTTCTGTCCTTTGTGGCTTTGTATCTTTTAAAGATTTTAAATTTTAAATAAATGAATAGAAATAAATTCACTTATTTCTACATTTTTCTTTAACTGTCTGGCTTAGCATACTTGCTTTCCATCTTTCTACCTGTGGAAAACTTGCACCCTAGTTCTACTTTATCAGAGATATATTCCTGGCCAGAGTCTGCTGATACAGTAAAACCTAATTACATGATAAAAATAGGGGTGTGATGGATTCTCTTACAGTTTTGAGGTTTTTTTTCTAAAAAACTTTGATACTTGAGATGATAGGTGATAGGTGGTGGAATTACATGAAGGAGTATTTTGTTTTTTGGGAACAGTATTTTGCCTGTGGTAACTGCAGTTAGCAATGGTTACTTTCTTTTGTGAAGTGTTGGCTGATCTCTTCTGTTGGAGTTTATGTCTTACTGGTTAGCCATGGTTGATTTCCAATGACTTCTTTCCCTTGTACTTCTATTTCATCTTCCATAAAGTGACCTGAGATAGCAATTTTACTTTGAGGATTCTACCTTATAGCTTCTAATCATTTAAATATGTAATATAAATGCACTGTCTTCTCATACAACTCAAGTTTTCTAAGTTGACTTCGGAGCTTTGGAATGAAGAGTATAGGTATAAAATTTTTACAGCATTCGATTGTTCTTTAACCATTTGTAGAGCAAGTAGCTTTTTTTTTTCTTCTTCCCTCCTTGCCTACTTTAAGATAGTAGAGTTCAGCAAATAAGGTCTGCCCAGCTGCTACTTTTATTTGGTTTTGCTTTTTGCAGTACTGAATGTTGAAACCAGGGCCTTTACATTGAGCTATATATCCCCAGTCCTTCTAAAATTTTTAATTTTGAGAGAGAATCTTGCTAAGTTGCCCAGGCTGGGCTTGAACCTCTGATACTCCTGTCTCCCACTCCCAGAGTTCTGGAATTAGAAGCATGCATCTGTTTTCGTATGGTCCATGAGGACCACTCCAGTGGGTTGACACTGTGAGCCTTGGAGATGTAGTTGGAGTGTTCCCTGTGCTTTATTCTGCCTGTTGCTTCTAGTGCTTGCCTCCCTGGCCAATGGCGATGCTTAAGGCTACCCAGGCTTGTTCTGGTGCTACCTTCACATTGGGTGCTCTGTTCAGCAATAGCTTGGCATTAAGTAGTGGAATGTCATTCTGGGAATTGACAACTGAGCACAGTACCTTGCCTTCAGTCACCTGGGCTAGGCACCCAAGTTGAAATGTCTAGGCTTCCTTGGAAGAGAGATTCCTTGCAGGAATTTGGATGTGGGAAAATTAAGCATTTTGATCACTTCCCCTCTCTGCACGGCTCTTTTTATTTAGAAAATGTCTCCAGCTGATGTCAGTTGGACATCTATGTACCCGGTGTGCTCACCACTGGGCCAGCCCTCAGCAAAAAGGATACAGAGCAGGATAGGAGTTTCTCTGTTGTTATATAAATACTTACATACTATCTTTGATTTTGCCTTTTACCCTGAAGAGCCTAGAATAACACTTTGGTAACAGCTTGCCAATCTTTGCTCTGCAGCCATATTGGCCTCTGCTGCAACCCCACCTACGTACAGGCATTCTTGTTGCTTTAGGCCTTTGGCCCTTGTTCCTTCTTTGTGGCCTCCTTGGGAAGTTCCTGTTCATTATCAAAACAGAATTTTAGGGCTTTACTTCTCAAAGACAGGGAAAAAAGATTACTTTTTGAAAACTCTGTGTTTTCCATGTCGTTTTTCTTTTAGGGTCAGCAACAAACCTAAGCAAAAGATACTATCTGCTCTCATAGAATTTAGAATGTGAGAAGAGATGTTAATATTGATACCATGAGTAATACATTATGAACTGGGATAAATTCTATGAAAGAAATGTTCAGGGGCTTAAGAAATTATAAATGGAGGAGGAACTGATTTTAAAAATGGGTTCTATTGACTGAGATATCACTTTTGCTGCCACCAGGGCCATGTTGGTCTATGTTACCATCATACTATGCAAATAACTTCCTGATTTCTCTCCTTTGCCCTGCATACCTGCAGTTGCTTATAGCAGCCAGGGTGACTGTGAAAATAAATTAGGTGATGTTACTCTTTTGTTTAAACCATATGATGGTTGTTAGACTTCTCACTCCCTATATAAGAAAAGCTGAAAGTGTTACAGTTGCTCTCAAGATGCTGCTACTTTTTTTCTGTTTCTTTTTTTTTGGCAAACGAGATGGAACCCAGAGCCTTCACTTTGAGTTACATCCCCAGACCTTTATTTTGAGAGAGAATCTTGCTAAGTTGTCTAGGCTGGACTCAGACTTTCGATCCTTTTGCCTCAGCTTCCCAGAGTGCTGGGATTACAGGCACACCCTACTACACCTGTTATTACTTCTTTGACTTTGTCTCTTTCTGTTCCCCCACCCCCCTACTCACTCTTGGCACTGGCTTTCCTTAGACTTTTCTCTCAGCACTTTGGTTCACTCCATCATTTCCTTCAGGATTTCTCCATTCATGGTGTTCTAACATTAAAAACAAAATATAGTTAAATGACCATCTTACTTAAAATGGCAGCTTCTTCACCTCACTGTATACATACTTTGTTCCTCTTACCAGTTTTTCTCCATAGTACCCAACACTGTCCTGTATTTTTTCTTTCCCTCTGAAAGCTTCACACACATATTTTTAAATGTTTTACTGCTGAATTCCTATGGCCTCGAACTGCGTTTGGTTCATAGTAACTGCAGTTGAACTGAGGGCCTTTGAACTGGGAACATCTCCAGGTCTCCCCTCTTGCCCATTTTAAAAAACATTTTTTATTTGAGACAAGGTTTTGCTAAGTTGCCCAGGCTGGGCTCCAACTTGTGATTTTCCTGTCGCAGCCTCCAAGAACGTTCAGTTATAGACAGGGATGTTCTGTCATTCCCGGCAGAAAGCCTTTGAAAGCATGCAAGCTCAGAATAAAAAACGAGAAATAGGAGAAAAGGATTCAAATATAAAAGAAAAAAAATTGGTGAAGATCCTGAACTAGGAGACCATATAATTTAGTGACTTGAATGTACAGTGAATATCCTGAGATACAGCCAGAGAATTGGATGATGGCTAGGTATACAAGATCTTATCAAAACGAAGTACAATGGGAATCCTTTAAAGGGTTTCAATACTTAACACTTTGAAATTTATTTCCTAAATACAAGTGTGACTCCTACATAATTTTCTTTTGGTAACACTGATGATT
This sequence comes from Cuniculus paca, assembly GCA_004365215.1. Classification (NCBI taxonomy): domain Eukaryota; kingdom Metazoa; phylum Chordata; class Mammalia; order Rodentia; family Cuniculidae; genus Cuniculus; species Cuniculus paca. The sequence continues at coordinate 3,694 of RJWT010049759.1, read as the reverse complement.
GAACCTGAGGCTTTTGCTCTGAGACACATCTATAGGGCCCCCTCCCCCAACCTTTTTTTGAGACAGCTTCTCATTAAGTTTCTAAATTTCCTAGACTTGGCTTGCATTTGGGATCCTTGTGTCTTAGTGCTGGGATTATAAGTGTGTATTACTACACTTGGCTATAACATAATTCTTCTATAATTTTTTTAATAATGGAATTGACATCAAGTCAGTATTACCATTTAATCCATAGAATTCATTCAAACTTTGTTGATTTTGTTTATTTACAGATCTGGGGGATCATGCATTGCATTTAATATATATGTCTCTTTTGTTTCCTTCAGTCTGGAATAGTTCCTAGTTTTCTTTCATAACCTTCACATTTTTGAAAAGTATAAGCTACTTTATAGGATGTCCCTCAATAAGGTTTTGTTTCATATTTCCTTTTGCATAGGTATATTAGTGAGTTGATACCAGCATATCACCAAACGTGATGTTGATGTATCCTTTTAGTGGTCATACTACTTTTTATCATTTGGTTAAGATAGTGTTTGCCAGGTTTGTTGACTTTATAGTTGATGAGTATGATGTATTAATATTTTGTACATAGATACTTTAAATCTGTATAATATCTTATTTCTCATCAAACTCATTATTTTTAGTATATTGATGAATCTTAAAAGAATCAAATCAGATATTATATTACTATAAAAGGTGCCAAATAACAGTTTTTCTACAATCATCTCTTCTAGATTTATTCATTGGTATTGTACAGTGGGGTGGAACTCTCATGTGTTCATCTTTGTTTATTTCAGAATACTGTTTGTATTTTTTTCAACAGGTTATGTTTGCTAGTTCTATTTTATTCTATTATGAGGTCCATAAAGCTAGCTTCAGTTTTTAAATTTTATTTATTTATTTATTTATTTATTTTTTGAGACGGGGTCTCACTTTGCAATTCAGGCTGGCCTCGAACTCACCGCGATCCTCCTGCCTCAGCCTCCTGTGTGCTCAGTTTTTAAAAAAAAGTCCTTATTTCTCTTTTTGGTGTGTGTGTTGCCATAAATTCATTGAGATATGATTTGCTTTTATTAAAAAAAAAGTCAAAATTAAAATCATCTCCAAAAAAATGATCACGGTTTACAGGGAAACATAAAATTGACAGTTCTGTATTTATAACATACCCTGTGCTAGGTGTGTTATTATTTACTTTGTTTCTTAAGGTTTTCAAGTTTTAGCCCATTTTCTGGCTCTTCTTTCAAACTTACAGGAACAACATCTTTCTTTGGCAGGCATTCCCAGTTTTTACAACCTGTTTGCTGTTCTACTGTTACTGTTTGTGGCCACGCCTAGGGTGTGTTATAATCTTTTTAAAGTCCTTAAGGAGGAAATCATACCAAGTCTCAGGATCATTCTAAGGTGTCTTCCTTATCCACTGTGACAGGCACTGATTTAGATAGGGCTTCATCTCCTGAAGATTGGCAAAAGCCAGTGTGTGAAGATAGCACTAAATTTTCAGTTACAGGTTTAACTTTCTGTTCATCACTGCTCCCCTCACCTATAGAATTCTGATCATCATCTCCTATATCAAAAGCTTTATCTTTGTTTTGAATACTTCATCACTTTTTTTTTTTTTTTTGGAGACAGGATCTTGCTGTGTAGCTCAGGCTGGCCTTGAATTCACTATGTAGCCCAGGCTGGCCTTGAACTAACAGTATTCCTTTTGTCTCAGTCTTCCAAAGAAACTGGGAATGCCTGCCAAAGAAAGATGTTGTTCCTGTAAGTTTGAAAGAAGAGCCAGAAAACGGGCTAAAACTTGAAAACTTTAAGAAACAAAGTAAATATTAACACACCTAGCACAGAGTATGTTATAAATACAGGTGTGTGTCACCATGTCTGGTCTGACCTCATCACTTTTTGGTATAACAAGATATTTTAGGTTAGAGTCTTGAATCTTCTCAGTCTCATCCATGGAATTAACCTTTTCTGTAAGGTTATTTATAAGAGCTCCTTTTAATGCAGGGCATTATTTACCTGGACACTAGGTATGCTTATTGCTGCTGTGAAGTAAAATCACCTCTAGTCTCTCTCAGCATATACATTTAGGAATCACATATGTATTTATAACTGTTTTTCTCTACACTACCGTAGCAGATGAGTTCACATTGATACTTCCAGTCCAGCCCCAATCAACACTCGTCTTGTGCCTTCCCATATTTATAGTTCTTTTCTCTGACAGTGAGAAACCTGTCTCCTGTTATCTTTTATGTGTATATTTAGTTGCACAGTTCTTCCTGTTTGTAACTCAGCTCATGGCCATGCCAACCAAAAGCTTGATTTCAGACCTTGCTTGCTTACTCCCACTCACTTAACCCTGAAAACCCTCCCCCAGAAATAACCATTGGAAAGAGGCCTGAGGAAGACCAGGGCGATGGAAGGGAATTAGGGAAGATTAAGAAAGAGTAGAAAGGAAGAAAAGATTAGAAGTCATTTACAAAGCTTGGCCCTGATCCTCTTCCCTTTCCTCTTTCATCAAGTTGCTGGCTGAAAGCTCATGTCAGTGAGGGGCGAGAGTGCTTCATGTTTAGTGATCATTATAACTGCTGTGTGGAGAATATATTGGAAAGAAGGAGAAAAGAGACTGGAAGACTGGTTAGGAAACCTGGCTAGTCTGCCTGAAAGAGATGAGCTGTGTGAGCTTTGATGAGCTGTGTGGCGCTGCTGGACGAACCTGAAGAAGTGAACATACCTCAAGTGCATTTGAAAGTTTTAATTATCTTGTTTTAATCAGCAGTTTAGCAGAGATACTGATTTCCAATGGATATAAATGTTACTATCTTAATAAGAAAGTATTTTAAGAATTATGTGGTTTCCAGATCATGTTAGTTTACTTTTAGCCAATTAGATCTCATAGGTAGGAGTTTTTTACTCAGTTTGTTTTAGTGCGTACATTTTAACTTCTGCCTTTTTACCTTAAAAAGTTGTTCATTTATCTTAACATAACTGATTAAATTGGTTTTATAGGTCACTCCGATTAAGCTACTCCAATAATAAACCAGTTGTGTTTACATGAATATGTCATATTTAGCTCAGCTAATTATTGATCTTGCTCTACTTTTTAGATATTATGATCAGATTTGTGCCATTGAACCCAAATTTCCATTTTCTGAAAATCAGGTAAGTCATTAATTTTATTTTAAAGTCATATGATCATTGCAAATTATCCATTTTCTTCTATCCATGGTATCATATTTTTGAGATCAGTGATTCTTCTTCTACTACCTTTAAGTTTTTATGAGATAGTTTTGTATTAACTCTCTGTTAGAGATCTATGTCCTGTGGAGAGTCTTCTGGAATTCTATTCATGTAACGCTTCCCAGTCTTCTGGGGCTCATATAGAACATAGAACTATTTTATCTAGATCTTCATGTAGAGGATCTATAGATTGATTGATATGACCTTCTGTGCCTTTCTCTTGACTTTCGCAGAATTAAGGAAAGTATATAATTCAGGAATTACTACTCTTGATTTAGTGGTTTAAAAATTGTTGACACAGATTATATTTGCATATAAAAGTTGCAAATGCTCTTCTGATTAAAGTTATAATAAGCTCAACTTTTGTTTCCTCCTAAAGTATGGTTGTTGAGAATGTATATGATTTCTTACAGTTTTGTTTGATGTTTGGGAGACTTGATAAAAAGATTTTTTTTTT
>RJWT010049758.1:0-10951 GCA_004365215.1 Cuniculus paca | reverse complement strand
GGTGCAGTGTTACCTCATTGCTTTATGGAAGAGGAAGGATATATCACCTGAGATCTTAAGTGAGCCACAGTTTCCTAACGTATAGTGTGTCATACAAACAGCAACATCAATGAACACATGATTTAGAAGAAACCACAAGCTGGGGATTATGGTGCATGCCTGTAAAACCAGCACTCTGGGAGACTGAGGCAGAAAAATACCAAGTTCAAGTCCAGTCTGGATAACATAGTGACTTAGTGAGTCCCCGTCTCAAAATAAAAAATAAAAAAAGAGCTGGGTATGTAGCTCAGTCTGAAAGCCCTGGGTTCAATCCCCAGTACTAGGGGAAAAAAATAGAAAAAGACATAGAAACCAAACACTGGCCTATGGGAAGTTAAGATAATGAAGTCAACAAGCATGAGCCTTAAGATAATTATACTGAACATGTTTAAGGCAGTAAAAGCAAGAATAATACTGAACTAAAAAAACCAAAGTGAAAGTCTAGAACTGAAAAACAACAACAAAAAAGCAGATTGGTTACCTAGCAAATTATTTAGAAGTGAAGGAGGAATTGATGAAATAGAAAGTAGGTCAGAGGAAAATACCCTCAAACAAGCAAGAGATGAAGTCTAGAAAACTCAAAAGAGACATATAAACTCCATAAGCAAATCTACTGTGCTTGCACTGGGTGGCCTCTGATCAACTAATCATGAACAACACTTCTTTCCTGTATCCCATCTGCACTACCTAAGTGTTACCAACTGTATTTCCCACAGTACTTTTCAGTTTGGTTATAGGTTGACAAAACAGCCAAGAAGAACTTGCAGGCTATTTGGAATGCACATGCAACTTCTAAGTGATTTGCGGAAAAGCAACAAAAAGTGTGATTGCAATAGAAATTCTTGTCAAAAGGCAGAAAATGGGCCCAGTGGAGTCACTGAAGTCTACCCAGGTAAACGTTGGAAGATCTTGATTAGATCTCAAGGCCTTGGAATAATTCTTCTGGCTCCTTCCTCTGAGTCAGACTGCCTTATGTAAAAAGGCAGTGCAGGTTTGTAGCTGGGATGTTGTCCAACTGGGAACATTCACACAGTATAGAAGTGTGTGTTCGCTCCAAAGAACAGCAGTGCTGGTGCTATAACGAGGCCCAGGGGAGGCCGAGCTGCAGCGAACCTCCAGGCCAAAGCAATGGAACAGGGCGGACAGTGGTTCTGAGTGCAATGGAAGATGTCAGCACAACTCTGCAAATGTTGCTTCTAACAAAGCAACATTTTCTAACCATTTGAGTCCATTTCCTCTTGTCATTGCCTCAAGTTTTTGTTTCACTCTTTAAAAATATTTAATTTTTGTAGTTAATTGATAATATGTATGAACATATTTTGCCATTTTCCAGTGCTGACTTTTTAATACAGCTAAAATATCTCTTCTGGTAGTTCTTTTGGCAAGTGTTTTTGGACAATTCTTTCCAAAATATATGAATATACTTATTCTTTATTTTGAGCAAATTCTTGAATGATTGTTTAGCTGGTGTAGAGTTCCTTGTTGACAGCTATTGTTTATTACAGTTTTTAAGACATTACTCATTGGCTGCTGCTGAAAAGGTTGCTGCCAATCTAACTGCCATTTGAGTGAAGGAAATTTGTCTTTTCTGTGTCTTTGTTCTGAAATCTCACTATAGTATTTCTGAATGCTGACTGATATATAGTTATGTTGCCTACCACTTGACATGTGCCTCCTGAGAGTGATGTCCTTGATTCTAGGCCCTTCCCAAACTTTCTCTCACCCTCTTCTTAATACTCATATTGGTAGGATTCAATCTGTTTTCCATGTCTTAGAATGGCCCTTCCTAAGGTTTAGGTCTGTGTTCTGTTTTCTGGATGGACTGTCTTTTAGTTTACTAAATCTGTCTTAACTGGTGTCCAATCAGAATTTCATACATTCATGTTTTTGGTTTGTTTGTGTGCTTATTTTGTAGCCCTTGGAATTAAAACCCCAGGACTCCAACATCTAGGCAAGTACTCTACCACTAAGCTGGTTCTTTTTTTTTTTTTTTTTTTGCGCACCAGGGATTGAACTCAAGACCTCGTACTTGCCAGGCAGGTGCTTAGGCCACTGAGCTAAATCCCTGACCCTTGTCTTTTTGAGACAGGGTCTCACTATGCCATTCAGGCTGGCCTTGAGCTCACTTTGTAGCTCAAGCTGGTCTTGAACTCCAGACAATTGAGGCGATCCTCCTGCCTCAGTCACCCGCGTGCTGGGATTATAGATGTGTGCCACCAGGCCTGGCTCTTGTTCTTTTAAATGATCTCACTTTGTAGTTCTTTCTTTTTATATTCATTCGTTCTTCTTTCATTTCACCCGGTTTTGTTTTATAATCTCTTTAATTTTCATGGATATTTTCTCTTTATCCACAACAAGAATCCTAAAGGTAATTGTTTTAAACTCCACCCTGTTGTTTTAACTCCCAGACTGCTCCATTCTCATCGCATCTGGGCTAGATTCATCTGCTGATCAGTGACAGTTACCTATTTTTCCAGCATTAGATGTTCTGGAATGAGACCTCCAGGCTTACCTGAAGACTGAACTATGTTATCTTCTTCCTGGGCTCACCCTTGCTTGCACCTTGGTCCTGCAGTTACCTTGCAGGTTCACAGTGAATGCTCAGGGTTCCTGCCCCAGCCATGGTGCCAGGTAGGGGCTGAGCTAAGGACCTTCCTCTGCTTGATTCTCAGGCAATTTTGGAAGTTATAGTTTTTTTTTGTTGTTGTTTGTTCATTTGTTTTTTTTCCCCCCTGAACTTCCTTTTCTAGAGGTGGGGGCTCTAATTTTAGAGCTCCTAGAACTCTGGTTTTAAGGAATCCTTCTGGCTGTTGTTGCTGGCTCATCTTGGAGCACTTTATCCCCTCACTCTTTAGGAACAGCTTTCCTAGCCACCTTTGCCTATTTCTGGGCCAAGTACTTTTGGCCCAAAGTCTCAGTCCTCCATTCTGGCCTTGTGTATATGGGTTATTTTATTTTATTTTTTAAACTAAACAATCTCAAGCATTTTAATAACTCTGTGAAGTTAACCTAAGCAGTGAAAATTTTTAACTACCCCCTCTCCTCACCATCAGATAGGCAATCATTTGTTGTGTTTTGCAAACAGGAAGCACCCAGTGTTTGCAGGAGAAAGTCATCCCTGATCATATGTAGCTCATAGTACAGCAGTGTCTCCCAACATAGCCTGCACTATTTAAACATTGCAAGTTCATTATTACATAAATTTTCTTCTGTGTTATTTCAAGTTAGAGAAAGCATAAACTTACTTTCTTCTCTCTCTCAACCTTACAGGGGCTGTTTAGAAATGTATGGCTGAATGTGCAACACAGAAACAGCCAAAAAAACTTCCTGGCAAATTAATTACCAAGTACTCGCTGGACTTTTGCCAAACAGACAAGGAGTGCCAGAACTTGGTCAGCAATTCACCCTGTGAAAATTGCAAATACTGGCTAAAATGATTCTATCGTTGACTGGAAAAACATCAGCCAATTCTTAGCTGGTTTCTAATTCATAGGCCACTGGTACTGACCTGAATGTGCTGAGAAATGGAAAAAATGCCTCTTATTTTCCAGCAGCAACCCACACATGCAGGCTAAGTAAAGGATGGATGTATGGACACATCTTGTAGTATTGTGAAGAATGTATCTTGCCTTGTGTTGACCCAAACCAAAAATATTTTGGGGGACAAAAAGGTAGCCAACTTTCCTACACAGGTTTACGATTTGAATTCTTTTGTGCCATGAGTGTTAGATTTTAAACAAGTCTGAAAAACTTGGGGATATAGCTTAAAAAAATAATTGGCAGACCATGAGGGAAAAAAAGCCAGTTCGCTTTTTTCATGAGTCAGCAGAGCCCATGCTGGGTCTGGGAAGAGCACACCAAGAAGCTAGTTCAAGCCGTGCAAACCAGGCAGGGCCCGGGAAGGCTGAGTTGATAGCAACTGAGGTACAAAAACTAAATGCTTGTATTGTTTGATTGTCTTTGCAGGACTAAGGCTGGTAGTCTGAGCATCTGCAAATATGGGGAATTTTCTTCTGTCTTGTTTTTGAAATCCAATATTGTTCTCACTGTTTTGTTCTGTTCCAATTTATTGTTTTATTCAATGGTCTGTTTTGATTGGTTTTATTCTGTTTTGTTTTATTTGATTTTACTATGTCTGGTGGAATGGACAACTATTGTGAAGATAACAAGATATATTATGGTAGCCATTGTAGGTAACCTGTTGTCCTGTTTTGAAGTTCTGTACCACTTTGACTACTTTGTTTTGATTAACTTTATTTTGTTTTGTATTGTTGGGTTTTATTCTCTTTACAATAAAAAAAAAAGAAAAAGAATCACGCTTTATAGTCCCCTTTTTGTAGCTACCTTAGATCTGGGTTTGTTACTAGAAAATTCCTAAAGAAATTTAAATATGTCTGTGACTTTGCTTAATCAAGTACCCCAGTAATATTTAGCAAACACCCACTTTTGGGGCTAATAATATTATTGGTGGTACATATTATGGATGGATAGCTGAACAAAGTCTGTATGTCTCAAAACCAGTGTTAAACCATTCTCAGCGTTGAGAGGGAAAAAGGAGAGTCTAAAATGTCAAGTGCAGACATATCTAAGATCCTTGCCCTTCTGTATCCATGCTGCCTTCAGGGTCCTCATCATTATGAAGGTTCTCTGCCATCTGCCACACTTGCATGATATCGTCTTCTGATACAGACAAACCACCCAAGGTTCATCGAGACTCCAAGAAAAATCAGATATCTTGGCAGTGTGACTGCATGACTAAACAACAACTCAGGTGGGCCATCTTCTGCATCTTCTGGAGATTGCTCTTCTCCAATTTTACTTAAATCTCAGACATTCAGTCTACAATCAGTGCCACTGGAAGCCAGAATAGTCTCATTGTGAGGTGACCACTGAACCTGGAATATTTTATCCTATGTGATTCAAAGCAATGCAACTTGAGTTTCAGATTTCTTAGGTTCCACAAAGCAACAGGCTTGTCAACTGATCTTGTGGCAAAAATGAATTCACTATAAGGATTGAAAGAGAAGCAGTTCACTTCTGCAGTGTGAGCATCAACTAAGTGGCTTGTTTTGGAAGTGTTGTTTGATCGAATATCCCAAATCATAAGTTTCTGGTCATCAGCAACTGACCCAAACAGAGACTCATGAAGCAGATGCCAGGAAGCATCTACTACTGCTGTCTGCCCTATAAAGATGGTCTTCACATCCACCACTTTTCCTTCTTTTGGAACAGCACTGATGTCCCATAGGTAGATGGTATGGTCATCTGAAGTACTAAATAAGTGCCCACTAAGATTTGGGCTCTAAGAAAGCCTATAGCTTTCCTTCTGATGTCCACAGAGATGCAAATGTGGGTTGCACTCTCCAAAGGGGTGTTGTTTAGAAGGATGCTTTGTATAGTCAAAAACAAGAACATTACTGGATGGAGTCTTCGTTACAATGATGCAAGGGTTCTGAGGCCCTGTTTACTTCTTCATGGTTGATCTTTATTTCTATTTCAATTTTCCCACTAACAGAGCCAACACTTCCAAATTCTCCTTTCTCACTGTTGTAGTATGATGCATAAAATGGGGCACTATGATTAGAGAGCTGTACACTGGCTATCACAAGGTAGTTTTGTTCATCTGATGTGTGGTCTCCAGGTCCCCAAGTTGATGAATGCTGAAATCCTCTGCTTCTGGTCTGGTTACATCTGGAAGCCACTGTGATGTTAGGCTGGGCCACTCCAGAGCATGGGTTGTCACCAAATCACAAAGAAAAGGCATGTTCTTGTTCCATATCTTGTACTCCTTGTTAACCACACATTCTTCCACTGCGTCATCAAAGGATGCTTCCTTATCAGCCATGGCAGCCTGTTTTTTGTTTTTCTGAGGCAGTGTCTTACTATGTAGTTCAGACAGACCTTCAACTCACCATGTAGCCCAGGCTGACCTTAAACTGTCAGAGAACCTTCTGCCTCAATGTCTACTCCCAAGTGCACCACATGCCTGGCTCTTCTACTCTGTTTTATGCTTCTGGCTCACTTTTATGTTTCTGTTTTATGTTTCTGGTCTATGGGCTGTTTTATGTTTTTGCAGTATTTTTTCAATACATGTGCCACCACACTCACTGGTTTTTAAATTTTATCTTTTATTTTATTTAATTTTTTGGCACCAGGGATCAAACTCACAACCTCGTGCTTGCCAGGTAGGCACCTATGCCGCTGAGTTAAATCCCCAGCCCTTGTCTTTTTGGAGACAGGGTCTCACTATGCCATTCAGGCTGGCCCTCGAGCTCACTTTGTAGCCCAGGCTGGTCCCGAACTCAGGACAATCCTTCTGTCTCAGCCTCCTGAGTGCTGGGATTACAGGTGTGTGCCACCAGGCCCAGCTAATTTTATCTTTTAAAAATTATCTGTTGTAGCCATGAATGGAGAGGATCATGTGAGGATGTCCAAGGTTGAACTTACACCTTGCTTAGAGCAAGTTAATGTTTTTCGGTAAAGAAAAATAAAAGTTTTACTGTTGTATTTTTCCTGTTTTATACTTTGTTAGGAAACTCCTATTATATTTGATATTTTCCCAGTGACTACTATTCTACATCAAAAGAAAATCAACTAATTGAAACTTCAAATCTACTCTATTGTAAATTGAGCATAAGGGCAATAAACATCTCTAGATAAGTTTTGCAGATTTCAACATGACCTAAAACTATTTTTGAAAGACGTTCAGCATGCCCCTGAGCAGTTCTGCTGTCCCATCATCAGACAGCTGAAAGACATGTCTTCCTTCCTTGAAAAGAGGACTACAAAGAAAAGATGGAGGTGTTTCTCATCCTCTGATAACCCAGCATAGGAATGGGCCATGCACGTTAGGAACACCTGGAATGCAGTGCAAACATCAAAGGACCTGGGAAGAGTGGGGGATGTATCTTTGGTGCTTCAGCGAGTGATGCGATGAATCTTTGCATGTTTTAAATAAGCCAAAGTGGTGAGCTTATTTCAGTTCCTTATCACTCACACTGATGTTAAAGTGGTTTGTAAGATGACTCAGAGCACTGAGTGAATGATATGGGTATAGCACCAGTGCCTGATAGGCCAGCAAACATCATGTAATCATCTCACTGATGATGGGAAGTCAAGATAGTTACCCTGATTTTCCATAAAAGAAACTGAGGGGAGGTTCAGTCACAGGTGAACTGCAGGGTTCATTGGTAAGTAAGCAGAGGAGCTTAGGGATTTGACCGAACTCTGAACCCTAGAGGGTGTGCACAGCATCCAGACAGCCTGCTTCCTCTGGGCACAGGATCCTCCTCAAATCAAGAATTTAAAATAAAGAAGTGATTTATCTATGGGACCCTTTCTGAAGCTGCAGAACCAATGAGGCTCATGAGATTAAGAGAACTCAATTAGTAACAATGACACCACCAGATGGTCATGGGCACCCAAAGCCAGGTTCAAGCATGCACAGCAGTGTTACTAAGGTCCTTGTCTCTATTCCTGACATTACCTGTGCTTGGCAGGCCCTGAACTGAGTCTCACTGGCCTTGCTGGGCACCTTCCTACCTGTTGTTGGATGCTGGGCAGGGTACATTTGGGATATGCCAGTGACTAGTTCTGTGTGAACTGACCTCAGCCTTGGAGGTGTGATGATATTGCCTCTCTGGGGAAGGCTGGGATGGCAAATGACCCTGTTGGATAGCCCTAAACCTCCTCACACAAGCTTCTACTGGGGAATCCCTGGCAAAGGCAAGCAGCTTTACCCAACTGGATAGTACTTCTGATACCACCCAAAAGACATTGTGTTGCAAAACTTGCCTTAGTTTCATATCTTCAAAAATAAATAAGACAGCTACAAAGTCAGTAAGCCTATTTTGAAAAGAGGATTGGAGACTACTAAGTCTAGAGGATGCAGAAAATCAGCTTGACCCCTTTTTCTGAAAGTTTGAGAGTATTTGTATAAAACTGCCTCGGAAGCAAGGGTAGGACTGGATGCAGGGAGAGGAGGAAGAATTCTTTCCTCAAACCTTTCCTGTCCATGCCTTCACCCCTGACAAGCTACTGAGGCAGATTTAAATTAGTATTTGCTGTTCCTGAGAGGACATTGCCTGCAGAAGATACTTTGATGGTTTCTGCTATATCACATCCACTGGGTGGGAATGGAGATTCACCTGGCCCCCTGAGGCTACCTGGGAGAGGCACCAGCTCAGGCTTGGTTGGAATCATGGTTTGGATAACCTCACATCGACCAGATTTCTGGAAAAGGCAATTTCTGCATTGCCTAATGCAAAGATGCAGCAGACGCTCAAGGAAAACGTGGGTGGATGAGTTTAAATCAGGATTTGCTTTTGGATGAGTGGTGATGATGGCATGACTCCTCACTGCTGAGGAGCCTTCATGATACTGCATGCAGATATGTTTGAAGGAATCCTAGAGAGGGGTGGGCTTTGCTATCCAGGAGAGCTTGTCCTGCCTCCAGCGACACATATTTGCTTGCTGTGGTGAACCATGTCCTGAGCCACTTTGATACCTCATGGCCACATATCCTTGTACCAGACACTTTAAACCTAAACTTCCCAAACTGGCAACTAATAAAACAAATAAGAATAACAGAAATAAGGCAAAGAATAAGTTAATAAATGAGGACATATTTAGAAAGCCTGGTGTACTGGAGGCACCTGCTACATTCTTGTTCTATCCTTGTTATTGGCAGAAATTAAATTATCTAGGCAAACCCAAATCAGGTCAGAGGTAAGAAAATTTTTAAAACATATTTTTAAAAGGATAATGGGCAAGTGGCAGGTAAGCATTGTGCTACTTGCCCACTAACTACACTTTAAACTGTGTCTTTCTGTCATTTGAAGTGCTTACCTAGTGCTGGCCCTTAAATTACTACTGATGCAGAAAATCAAGCTCAGAGAAGTTAGGAGATTTTCCAAGGTCATAGAGCTATTAAATTATAGAGCTACACTTTGCCCCAGTCTTTGGTCACTGAAACATCTGAAGTCCCAACATAGGCTACCTTAAAAACATGTAAAAGGAAAAGAAAAAGATCTAGAAATTCACCCAGCCCAGAATGTAAGAATGCATGAATTCCACCATAAAACAAGCACAGTTCTTCCCACATGGCAGTTAGATTATGGTCCATAACTCTACATTTGTCCCTGATCCAACTGCTGGTTTACCTCAGGTGCCTAACCTGCCTCACAGCTATACATTTGCCCTGTTCTACTTCTGTCTTCCATTGTTCTATCTAGTCCTGCTGGACAACTGAGACACAAGCTCTGAGAGGGAATGGTTTGTGAGGTTTCCATGGATGGGACTGTCATGTGCAGTGGCAATAAGCTGTCACTGACTTGCTCCTTGTGTGCCTCAGGTGCCTGTGGCATTGAGACCTCCTTGCTTTGTGTTGGTACAGCTGTCAGTACTCCTTAGTCTTTTCATCTCTGTGTCAGGCCTATGCTGTTCCTTGTCTTGCAATACAATTCCTCTTGATCTCCCCAGTCTTCTCCTCCCTGAGATTTATCTCATTCCTCAGTGTACCCTGACCTTGCCTTCCTGGGGATGGGCTCCCACCCCATCCCCTCCCTTCACTGCTGTGTCCACAGCTACTGTGTGTGGCATGTCAGCATCTGACTGAAGCCATCTGCTTGCTCCCAACCTAGTGAGTGCATCACTGTGTGATTGGCCCAGAATCCCCTCCTCTACCCCTTAAGTGAAGACTTGGGCAGTTCCTGGAATTTTCCAGACCCCTCAGATAATTGCAAGTTCCTTACATATGTTCACTCTTGTGAATAGTTTCACTTCAATGGTGAAATGTTCAGATGTGTCACAGAGCCCCAGATCAATACGTTTCAGTGTCACCCTTAGTCCTTCCAGCTTAGTTGTGCTTCAGGCTGGAAGCTCAGATGGGCTGTGGCTAAACTCTTCCCCTACTCTCCCTTCCTTTGGCTCCCTTCAGGTTTAGGATGTAGATGGGGTAGGAGAAGGTAAATAGGGGTGGCAGGGGTGGTACACAGGTAAACAGGTGGTGGCTGGTCTCCAAGGCTAGCACAGCCTTTGGAAGAAGAATGCTTTAATAGGTTCCTCAGAGCCCTTCCCATGGCAATCTCAAGGAGGACTGTGTTTTTGTATGTTGTGTATGATTTATCAAACATCTGCTTGTTCACAACCTCTGCTGAAATCTCTATTGGTCCAATTTTTTATTATCTTGCAAAAGATGGTAGAGTGCCTTCACACCCTTCCACCTGCTGATACAGGTAGAGTGTAACTTATCCTGCATAACTTTAGCTTGATTTATGGCTTGTTTGGCCAATAAGATATAAGAAGATGCCATCAGGGTGAGTCCTGATTGGCCAGTGGGATGTTGAGTAGGGCAGTGTCAGCAGAGTGAGTTCCTGGTGTTCTTCAGTGTGACTCTTTGCACCTTGTAGTCACATGGGAAGCACATGGTGACCTATTGGTCCCAGAAGAATAAGATATCCACAGAACAAACCTGATGTGAATCCAAGCCTGAACAAGACTACTGAGGTCAGTGAAACCACAGACACTTGTAGTGTGAGCAGTAGTGCTTGCTGTTAAAGTTTGGTATAATTTGTTATAATATTGTGGGAATAGCCAACTGATACTGTGTCACTTTGCCCCTACATAACCCTCAGGACAATGTCCAAGATTACCCAAGGCCAGCTGCCTCTAGGGGGTCTCCAACAAGGCAGGGCAAATATGTGACTTCTCCTTGCCAGCAGAGTTACTTCACTCACCCTCTAGACTGTAATCTTTTACAAAATTAGCCTTAGGTACTAGCACTGGTTTTTATGGTATGTAATTTATACCTTGATAAAGATGTAAAGATGACAAGCAGAAGTGGGGAAAGGATCCTTGGTCATGACCTACTCTAAAGATTCAATTGTGTGCTACCCCTCTCCTGTGAGTTGGC
>RJWT010049757.1:0-10949 GCA_004365215.1 Cuniculus paca | reverse complement strand
AGAGCAGCCCCATGGGCTCCAGGCCGGCGAAGCTGCCGCCCAGCGCGGGCGCGCGCTCCAGGTCCAGGCGGCCGGCGGCGTCGGCGCGGTAGCGCGCGTGGGCCCGGAAGAGCGCGCCCTTCTCGTCGCGCAGGGCGGCGCGCAGCGTGACGGGCTGCTCGGGGGCCAGGCCGTGCACGGCGATGCGCAGCGGCTCGTCCCAGAGGCTGCGGCCCGCGGGCTCCAGGCTCAGCGTCGCGGTTGTCCGGGCAGAGGCCCGAGTACTCGGACCACTCTGCCTGAGCTGACGAGAGCCTGAAAACCGCCCCCAACTCTTCAGGCTCCACTGGTACAGCCCGCGCGCGCGCAGGACCGCGAGAGACGAGGCCACCATTTTGCGTCCTGAGTTCAGACCTGAGAACGGAACCGGAAAGTGAGAAAGGAATTACTGTAGAGATCCTCTAGCGGCCGGCTGCTGGCTTGCAGGCCACACGCCCACTGGGGCAGAGCAGTCGACTTGGGAGCTTGGTAGGGCCGTGCCCTGCCAATCAAAAGCGAAAACAGTTTCTTTGGACTATCTTCAAGCTCCGGGCACTGGAAATCACTTCATTGTCGGGGAGGAGCAAGGTTTGCTTCTTAGTTCTGGCTCTCGAGAGGTCGTTGGCCTGCGAAGAGTGGGCTGGACCAGAGCTGGCTCTTAACCCCGTGCCTGGCAAAGCCTCTTATTTGCTGAACTCCTAATGGCTAAGAGGACTGCAGGACTGGAATGGACCTAACACTTTGATGAGTGATTCACACTTGTTGCTAATCTTGTTTCTTTGCTTTCACAATGTGGGTCGTGGTGTTTTCCTGTGTGTTATCTGTGTGCATATCTTCTACATCTGCCCCATTTCTAATGGTCTTGGCATTTTACTAACTCTGTGACCTCTGAGCTACATTCCATACAGGTGTAAAAATAGCCAAATGAGCCGGACATGGTGGCGCACGCCTGTAATCCCAGCACTCGGGAGGCTGAGGCAGGAGGATCTTTGCAAGTTCGAGACCAGCCTGGGCTACAAAGTGAGCTCAAGGCCCACCTGAACTGCATAGTGAGACCCTGTCTCAAAAAGACAAAAAAAAATTAGCCAAATGGAGTTTTTATACTGGACTCTCTTTTTGCTTCTTTAAGCAAAGATAGTCTCCTGGATTTCTCTCCTTTTTTACACTTTTTCATAAGCTATCAATTCTAACTCGTTTTCACCAAACTTAAGCTGTAGATCTCTTCCAAAGCCCTGTATTTGACATTATATGCACAATTTTATGTCCTCATTGTTAGAAAACCCTGAAAATATGTTAACTGTTTTTACCTCTAGTCCCAATAAGATCAATCTCAATAGCTTTCCCAAATAAACCTTTTTACCTAGTTCCAAAGGTTCTTACATCCTAATGGTTAGTCACCATGCAAACCCTAAAGCTCTAAATACCTTTGTATTGCTTCTGTGGGGTACTACAAGTGTTATTTTGTGCATGGAGTCTAAGGGTAAGGAAGAGTGGCTGATTCTTAATCCCTTACAAGAAATGAGAAAATTAGGGCTCGGTGAAGTTAACTGATTTGCTGAAGATCACTCAGATGGAAAATGGAAGTGCTGGCATTTATTTCCAGCCTGTAACCTAAACCATTGTCCTTTAATTGTCTCTCACATAATGTTCTTTTTTTTTTTAATGAGCAGGATATATTTATTGAGAGAAAGAGAACTTCTGTCTGAGAGAGACAGAAGGGGTCCCGAGTGGGTTGCCACGAAAATGTTCTTTTATATTGCCACATGCACAACCTACATAGTCTTTTCAGAGAAATTTGTATGAAAAAATTCATTCTCTTTGACTTTTAATTCCACATCGAGGAATATCTTCTAAGTAAACATTTGTGAATGTGTATAAATATTTGGCTACAAGGAAGTTTATCATAATTTAATGGAGGAAAATTTAGAAACAAGCTAGTAATATAAATTTGGTGTGAGCAATTTGTGATGCAGTCAGATAGGAAAAAGCTTTTTAAAATGACATGGCAAGAGTATATATAACGAGGAAATTTTCATGAAGGCAAAAAAAGAAAAAATTCAGGTCAGGGAATAGTATATGTGATTTTTTTAAGGTTAAGAAAACACTACTGGAAAACTATCCCACCCTGTTGTTTCTTAGCCCCTTGAGGCAGTGTGAATAGTTTTAATTTTCTTTGTCCAGAATTTGTGTCAGAAAACCTAAATGCCTTTAATAATTGCACAGAGTTTGGCTTTGTTTTAGGTGTGAAATTCTCTGAAGAAGGTGCATATGTATTAAAGATCCTGTAGACTGCTTGACCTTGGCCAGCTATGACATTGTGATTGCGGAGAGATAGAATCTCCTAGTCAAGAGCCAGAATTATCTTGGGCTCTGCAGGCCTTTTACTAGTCGTTTACCTTAACTTTTGTATCTAACCTAACAGTCTCGTGACTAATAGATAAACTTCACTAAGTTTAGCAGATCCCTGTCTTCCACCAGCCCTAAACCTGAGTGCTATAAGATAGCATCTGAAATCTATAGAAGAGATTTCCTTACCTGGTTGTAGCATGCCCACTGGATGCCCCACCAATGTAATGGGTAAATGTATTGATTTATGACTCATTTTTGTTCTTTTGTAGAAAAGTTCATATAACTACATGGAACATGTCATTCAGAGTAACTTGAATCCATGTTCCTAGGCATGGTCACTCATATCTGGTTTGGAATAAACTATTTTTTGTAAAGCATAATTATGAGGCGTGCATAGCAGCACAGACTTGTAATCCCAGGTACTTGGGAGGCTGAGGCAAGAGGATTATGAATTTAAGGAGAGCCTGAGCTGTATAGTGAGACCTAGTCTCACAAAGGCAAAAACAAAACAAAACACCCAAAAACCAGAATAATTATTTCACATCAACACAAACAAAATGTCCCATTTTAACTGTACAGATTAAGAGCATTAAGTACATTTTGCTGTGCAACCATCACCATCATCCCTCGCCTGAATTTTTTCCTTATCCCAAACTGAAACTCTGTGCCCAGTGGTGAGGCTCAGATGTCTTTGTGAGAGCTCAGAAAATATAGTCCAGAATATGATGGTTTAATGTGTTGGGCACATTTTGTTCTTTTCCTTTTCTCATTTTGGGGGTGGTTACACGGTACTAGGGCTTGAACCCAGGGACTTTGCACTGAGCTACATCCTCACCCCATTTTTTTACTTTTTATTTTAAAACAATATCTCACCAAGTTTCCCAGACTAGGCTCAAACTTGGGATCCTCTGACCTCTGCCTCCAGAGCAACTGGACTTACAGGCATGGGCCACAACACTATACCTACGCACTTTGAATGAAAAGAAAATGGAAAATCTTCGAAGCTGCTTAAGCATCAAGGTTTCTATAACCTTCCCTTGTTTCCCTTGGGCCCAGTGCAGGGACTGAACAAATTTCTTTTGCAAGAAATACAGCTGATTTAAATCTCCTCCCTAAGAATTTTCTCAAACAACCAGAAAAGATTCAATACCAGAGAAGAGACTGAAAGCTTTCACTGTATCCAGAACTTTTATCCATTCTTCTGAGGGTAACACTAATGGATTACTTTTAGTCTTTCTGTCTTTCTGGGAGACTTTATGACTTTATCTGCATAAAACACCTTTTATTCTTGGTGAAGTTCTACCTCTCACCTTCCCATAACTTGCCACTACCTCCCTCAGAGTTGAAAGACATTTAATCTCAGGCCATTGTCTGCTCCTTGGGTTCATTCATTTATTCTAAAAAGTATATACTAGCTGAGCAAGGTGGCACATGCTTGTGATCTCAGCTACTCATGAGGCTGAGGCAGGAGAATCACGGGTTCAAGGCCAGCCCAGGCAGTTTAGTAAGACCTATCTCAAAATTTAAAAAAATTAAGTGGGGAGGGGTGCTAGGGTTGTAACAGTGTGAAGGCCCTCAGATTTCCACCACTACCAAAAAATTAATAAATCAATTACTATCTTTCAAAATTCCCTGTATTCTCCCACACCCCAGTCACCTATGAAGAAAGACATGAGAGTTTCTGAATCTTACTAGGCTACTGGGTAATCCCTTTCCTGTGATGCCCCTATATATGTTAATACATTTTTGTGCCTTCCTCTCCTGTTAATCTGTACATTATCAGGACACTTCAGAGGATAGAGAGGAAATTTACCCTGACCCTGCAGCATCGAGCTTCACCCATGTACCTGAAGCATGTATCAGAATTTTATTCTTTAAGGCTGAATAACATTCTGTCATTTGTTTATCCATTTATCCATCCACGCATGTTATCCACCTTTGGGCTATCGTGAATATGCGGCCATGATCATGGTCAGCAAGCAGCAGTTCAAGTTCCTGCTTTCTTTGGGGTGTATACCCAGAAATGGAACTGCTGGATCACACAGTAATTCTGTGGCTAAGTCTTTGTGTTTGCTTCTCCAACAGGCTTTTAATACATAATCTTTTAGTCTTTCAAGTCTTTTTTTTTTTCCACCCTGGAGAATGTAGCCTCTCATCCTTCTATGGGAATCCAAGGGTCTGAGCACAGCTTGGGCAGAAATGCCAACCTTCCTGGAAATAAAAGATGGTGATCACCGAGATAGCATGACTTAGGTCAGCTAGGCAGCCATCAGCCCAAGTTTTCCATGTTGTCTGGAAAAAATAGTTCATTTCACAAGCAGACTCATAAAGACCAGTCTTTCTGTAGGTCTGCAATTGTACTATTTGAAATGCAAGATTTGAAGAAATCTTGTAAAAATAGTGTTATTAGTTTAAGAACTGAAGTTCTCTGAAGAAGCCGCATCTGTAGTCAGGAGTCTGCAGACTGTTTGATGTTGGCTGGATAGAACATTGTGCTTGTGGAGAGATGAAATTTTGCAGATTGAGGTTCAAAGATACCTTGTACCTCCCCCTATTTATTCTGAGGGTCTCACTAAGTTGCCCAGGCTGGCCTCAAATTCAAAATTCTCTTGCCTTGGCCTCCCAAGTAGTTGAGATTGTTGCAGCAGGGCAAGCAGCAAGCAAGGATCAAAAACTTATCACCAATGATGGATTAGTGGGATGGAGTTTAAGAAAGGAAGTTTGTATGGAAGAAAAGACAGAAACAAGCTGCCTCAGCAAGAGGGCGAGGAGTTCTGAAAAAAAGATGCATACCTGCAGGCCCTTGTCCCTGGTTTCTTTTATTAGGTTTAGAGATCCTTCCTCCTAGGTGGGTACCTGGAACTTGTCACACTCTGATTGGTTCACTGAGCTGTCTTTGGACAGATCCCATGTTGCAAGACCCTAAACCAGGCACCACTGACTACAAGCACATTTCTTTTGGTGAGCTTTGTTTGACTTCTTCCTGCCTGTTTGTCCTTATCAGGCCCTTATCTCTGAGATTTATAGGCTGGTTAGCAGGAGACTTATAGAAAAGGCAGCTTAGAATTAGTGATTAAGGAGATACGTGCATATGTAGTTCAGTAATACAGTGACCCTATAGTGGAAAAAAATATATATATATATGGATAGCTTAATTCATGAACTTAATTTGTTCCATGATTCTGGGGAAGATGGCCACAGTCATGATTGTCACTCGATACAGAGTTCATGAACAGAAGCAAAATTTTGCCAGATGCCTTTTTTTGCAGACCAGATTGTTCGCAAACAAAAGCATTCGTGAGCCAAGGTATTACTGTGTATTACATATCATATGTGTGTATATATTTTTATACTAGATAAGAGTTCTCTTTTAAATTAGGTAGCTACTCCTTGTCTCCCTTGCATTTTGTTGGAGGTGGAGGGGTGGCCATCCTGGTTTCCATGTTTCTGGGTTTCTATGTGATTTGCATATCAGTTCTTTCTCTGGTTAATCTCTTCATTAGAGAGCGTTCCTTCCTTAGCTGTAAAATTTTATGCCACTTGTGTTTTTTGGTGCTTTTCTTAGTCTAGTCTCTCTCCCCCATCTATCTCTGTCTCTCTCTTTCTTCTATCTCTCTATCTTTCTCCTTTTACTCACTCCTAGAGGAACTCCTCTAGTACAGTTTTAACTCCTTTCGTCAGGATTGGCCAGTGAATCTAATGGCAGAGGCAAAAGCCACTTTAAAAAAAATTAGATTTTATTAGTTCACTTTAGATATACATAGTGATCACATGTATCATAGACAATACATGATATAATGTGTTTTTTTTTCTATTTCCCCTACCTACCCTTCCACCCCTCTTCCTCTCCCCATTTACAAAAGCATTGTTTCCATGTTTTCCTTCTTTTCTCATTTTTTTTTTACTTTTCCCTTCTTTCCTTCCTGCCCTCCCTTGTTCCCTTCCCATTTGAACATTTTTTTCCTGTTTCACAATATCTAGGACTTTGGTCGTTATTTACACTTTTTTTTCACACCAGAAAAACAATGCAGTATTTACACATGTGTGTCCTATTTATTTCACTTTAGAGTTGGATCTCAAGATGCATCCATTTACTAAGAAATGACTCAAGCTTATCCTTCTTTATGGCAGAATAGTACTCCATTGTATTTTTTTTAAACCATCTTCTTTATTCATTTACCAGTTGATGGACATTTGGGTTGTCTCCAAGATTTTGCTATTACAAACTGTGCCACTGTAAACATGGATGTGCATATATCACTATGGTTTGATGCTTTTAATTCTTTCAGGAAGATACCAAGAAGACAAATAGCTGGGTCAAATGGAATCCCTAGTCCCAGTTTTTTGAGAACTCTCCACACTGACTTCCACAGTGGTTGCCACACTGACTTCTAGATTGGTTTTACCAATCTATACCCCCACAAACAGTGAAGAAGGATTCCTTTTTCCCCCACAGACCCACCAGCATTTGTTACTGGTTGATTTCTTGATGGTAGCCATTCTTCCTGGGGTGAGATGGAATCTCAGAATTGTTTTAATTTGCATCTCTTGAATGACCAGTGATGTTGAACATTTTTTCTTTTTTTTTGCTGTTTGTACTTCTTCATCTGAGAAGTATGTATTCATCTTAGTGCTCATTTTTGAATTGGGTCTTTAAATTTGGGAGGTCTGATTATTTTGAGTGCTTTATAGGTTCTAGGTAGTAATCCTCTGTCTGAGGAACAGCTGGCAAAAACTCTTCCACTCTGTGGGATGTCTCTTCACCCTGTTGGTGGTTTCTTTTGCTAGGCAAAAGCTTTTTAATAAAATGGGGTCCCAGTTGTTGATTCTTTGTGAAACTTCCTGTTTAATTGGACTTTTATTCATAAACTCTTGGCCTATACCAATGTCTTCCAGAGTTCTACCTATTCCGTCTTCCAGAAGATTTGATGTTTCTGTTTTAACCTTTATATCTCTGATCCATTTTGATTTTCGTTTGGTACCTGGTGAAAGATACGGATCTAATTTTAATCTTTGGCATGTGAAAAGCCAGTTTTTCCAGCGCCATTTATTAAAGAGGCTATCTTTCTTCCAGTGAGGGTGTTTGACACCTTTGTCAAAGATAAGGTGACTAAGTGTGTCTGGAGTTGTTTCTGCATCTTCTAGTCCTTTCCATTGATTCTTGGGTCTTTTTTCCCCCATTGCCATGCTGTTTTTGTCTCTATAGCTTTGTTGTATAATTTCAAGTCAGAGATTTTGATGCCCCCTGCCTTGCCTTTGTTGCCCAGAATTACCTTTGCTATTCTAGGTGTCTTCTGAGTTCAAAATAATTTTAGGATTGCTTTCTCTAACTCTGTGAGATATGCTGTTGGAATATTGATTAGGACTGCATTAAATCTGTATAACAATTTTAGAGGTATGGCCATTTTCACTGTATTTGTTCTTGCTACCCAAAAGCAAAGGATATCTTTCTATTTTGTGATACTCTCTTCAATCTTCTTTTTCAGAGTACTATAGTTTTCAATGTCAAGGTCTTTTACTTCCTTCATTGAATTGATTCCTAGGTATTTCAGATTTTCGGAGGCTATTGTGAAAGGTGTTGTTCACCTAATTTCTTTCTCAGTGCATTTGTTATTTGCATACAGGAAGGCTATGGGGTGTTTGAGTATTGTCTTTGTATTCAGCTAGGCTACTTGCTTTGGTTACTAAATCTAGAAGTCTTTTGGTGGAGTTTTTGGAATCTTCTATGTAGAATATCATGTTATCTGTGAATAATGATAATTTAACTTATTCCTTTCATGTCTTTATTCCTTTTATTTCTTTCTCTTGTCTAATTGGTCTGGCTAATGTTTCTAGAACTATATTGAATAAGAGTGGTGACAGTGGACATCCTTGTCTTGTTCCTGATTTTAGAGTGAAAGCTTTCAGTTTTTGTCCAGTTAGTGTGATGTTGGCTGTTGATTTGTCATAACTGGCTTTTATCAGATTGAGATAAAAACCATCTATTCCAATTTTCTGGAGGTTTTATTTTTTTAATCATGAATGTGTACTGGACTTTGTCAAATGCTTTTTCTGCATCTATTGGGATGATCATATGGTTTTTGTCCTTTGCTCTGTTAATATGATATATTCTACTTATTGATTTATGTATGTTGATCCATCTGTGTGTTCCTGGGATGAATCTTACTTGGTCATGGTATTTGCTGTATTTTGTTTGTCGGTATCTTATTGAGATTTTTTACATCTATATTCATTAGGGAGATCGGCTTGTACTTCTCTTTCCCAATTGGTTCCTTCTCTGGTTTTGGTATCAGAGTAATGCTTGCTTCCAGGAAAGCATTTGGGAGTATTGCTTCCCTTTCAATTTCATTAAAGAGTTTGAGAAGTAGTGGTAATAGGTCTTCTCTAAATTTCTTGTAAAATTCAGCAGCAAATCTGTTGACCTGAGCTTTTCTTTGTTGGTGGGTTTTTAATTATATCTTTAATGTCACTGATTGATATTGGTTTATTTAGGGATTTATATCTTCTTGATATTGATATTTCATATGTAACTAGGAATCTGTCCATTTATTCTGCATTTTTTATCTTATTAAAATATACATTGTTGAAATAGGTATAGATGATCTTCTGGATTTCTGTAGGAACCATTGTGATTTCACCCTTTTCATTCCTAATTGTGTGTATTTGAGCCTTTTCTTTCCCTTTTTTGTAAGGTTGGCTAAGAGTTTGTCAAGTTTATTTAATCTTTCAAAGAACAAGCTCTTTGATTCATTGATTCTTTGTGTTGTTTTCTTAATCTCCATTGTATTAATTTCTGCTCTGATCTTTATAATTTCTTCCTTCATATGAGCTTTGGGCTTGACCTGCTCTTCTCTTTCTAGAAGCTGGAGGTTCAACATTAAGTTGATTATTTGAGCTCACCCTGTTTTCCTGATATGGGAATTCACTGCTATAAATTTCCCTCATAGGACTACTTTCATTGTGTCTCATAAGTTCTGATATGTTGTACTGTCACTATCATTAAATTGTACAAACTAAAAAAAAACCGTAGAAACTGTCAAATTTTTTTCTTTACTTTCATCTGTGACCCATTGATTTGTCAGGAAGGTATTATTTAATTTCCATGTGTTTATGAAGTTCTTGTGGTTTCTTTTACTATTGATTTCCAATTTCTTTGCATGATGATCTGATAATATTCATGGGATAATTTCAGTTCCTTTGCATTTACTTAACCATGTCCTATGACTGAGTATGTAGTCTATTTTGGAGAATGTCCCACATACAGCTAAGAAGAATGTGTATTATGATATTGTGGAGTGGAATACTCTATAGACATCTACTAAGTCCCTTTGTTCAAAAGTTTGGTTCAGTTCTAATATTTCATTGTTGATTTTTTTGTCTAGATGATCTATTTATGAGAGTGGGGCATTAAGATCCCCCAATGCAATCAAATTAGTGCTTATTTGAATTTTCATGTATGTTAATGTTTGTTTAATATAGTTGGGTGCACTGGTATTCATTGCGTATATATTTATGATTGTTATCTCTTCCTCTAGGATTGTTCCCCTTAAAAGGATATAATAACTTTCTTTGTCTTTCTTAATCAGTCTTGGCTTGAAATCCATTTCATCTGCAAATAGAATAAGCTACTCCTGCTTTTTTCCAAGTTCCTATGGCAGGAGTATTCCTTTCCATCTTTCGACTTTCAGTCAATAAATTTCTTTTTGGATTAAATCTCTTTCTTATATGCAGTATATTGTTGGATCTTGCTTCTTGATCCATTCTGCCAGTCTGTGTCTTTTGATTGGTGAATTGAGACCATTAGCATTGATGGTAATAACTGATACATATTGACTTATCCTTGTCACGTCATTTTCCTATTGTTGGCTCCCTCCCTGCCCATTTAATTGTTTTCTTTGCCTGGTGGATTCCTTCTGTTGGGGTTCATGGAGTTGTAGTCCTTGTAATGTCTCTCTAGAATGTTGTTCAGAACATTTTGGAGTGCTAGCTTAGTGTTCACCTGAATTTCCTCAGGTTTTTTTTTTCCCATAGAAGTATCTTATTACTCTATCAATTTTGAAAGATAGTTTTGCAAGATACATCAATCTTGGTTGGAGGTTGTTTTCTTTTAGGTCTTGAAATACTTCACTCCAGAGCCAGGTGTGGTGATGCATGTCTGTAATCCCAGCACTCGGGAGGCTGAGGTAGGAGTATTATTGCAAGTTTGAGAGCAGCCTGGGCTACAAAGTGAGCTCAAGGCCAGCCTGAACTGCAAAAGTGAGACCCTGTCTCAAAAAGACAAAAAAAAAAAAAGATTGAAATACTTCACTCCAAGCTCTCCTTGACTTGGGGGTTTGGGTTGAAAAGTCAGCTGTGATTCTGGTAAACTTTCCTTTATAGGTGACTTGTTTCTTTTCTCTAACAGCTTTTAGGATTCTATTCTTGTATTGAATTTCTGGAATCTTGACTATGATATGCCTTACTGTAGACTTTTTTAACCTGGCTAATTGGAATTCTATATGCTTCACTTATCTGTATTTCAAGTTCTTTTCCCCTGCCAGAGAAGTTTTCTGCCATGATATCTGTGAACAGGTTTTTTTTTT
>RJWT010049756.1:0-10956 GCA_004365215.1 Cuniculus paca | reverse complement strand
CCAGGCCACCTTAAGAGGGACTGCCATAGGAAGCCCCCTAGGCCATGCCCTGATTGCAAAGGTGACCACTGAAGGTCAGACTGCTATCTGAGGCCAAGACCACAGAGTTCAGACCCATCCTATCAGTTGGTCCAGCAGGACTGATGAACCCTGGGGCACTCTGCTCTCTCCCTCTGGTCAGATTGTCATCTCCATGGAGGAGACCTGGGTAATCTTGACTATAGAGGGAAAAGAAACCAGCCTATTGCTGGACACTGGCACAAGTCTCTCAGTCCTTCTTTTCAATTCTGGCCTTCCTTCTAGTCACCATACCTCAATAAAAGAAACACTAGAGAGGAGGTAATTTGCTATTTTTCACAACCCTTGGGCTTTACTGGGATGGCTTTATTTTTACACATTCATTTTTAATTATGCCTAGAAGTCTAGTTCCCCTCTTAGGAAGAGATATTTTATCATGTTTAAATACTATAATATATACGCACCTGGTCAAGTACACTGTCTTCCCCTCATGGAGACAGAAATAAATCATGAAGTATAGGTGACTAAAGGTAAAGTAGGTAGGACAATAAGAGCTGCTCCGGTACAAATACATCTCTGAGATTCTACTATCTTTTCCTCAACAAAGACAATATCCTTTAAGACTAAAGTTAAGAGAGGATTACTAACACTGCAGCTGGTCTCTCTCTCCTAAAGAAGAAGGTGAAATTAATGAGGCAGGTAATCCTCCAAACTTTGGATGATATTAGATAAAAGCTGAATGCTGTGTGTGTATTCCTGATCATTCTACTAATATCTCAATAGCTGTTCAAGGCATTAGATGACAAATCAATGACATGTCAGATTCTAAAATTCCCTGGACCCTGTCCTTTTCCTTCTAATGGAAAGCAATTACTAATCCTCTTGGTGGAAATCTTTTTTAACTATAGTCATAATTATTCTGTTATTATTTGGGTCATGCATACTTAATTGTTTCTTTGGTTTTGTCTTCCCCAGACTTAGAGCTGTACACCCACCCAAGATGAAACTGTCTGGAGTCTATGGAGGGCCTTTAGATGACCCTCTGTAGAATATCTCTAACTGCCAATCAGCAACTGCAACCCCTTTCAGCCTGAAGAAGCCAGATCAGTCATTGTCCATTTTTCCCTCATGGCTGTTTAGACTCCTTGTTTAACGCTTCTCAATTTATTCAGTACCCACTAGAGTCAAATTTACTTTATTTACATTGGAATATTTTAATGTACTTACAAAAATTTCTGATGTCCTAATTTTGATAAAACATCATTAATGTGATGTGATCCACAAGAAATGCAGAATATATTATCTAGAAATAATCTGCCTTTCATGTACATTGATTTTGCTATTTCCAATATTTACTATGATTCCATATCTAAATCAATTTTCAGGAAACTTACCATGATCTGTAAAGTTTAATAGGCCTATGATATGACATGCTATACTTATCAAGTATGTGACATATCTTAAATAGAAAAGACAACATATTATAATTTAGCTTACTTTGGACCACTGTCAATACTGTCAGTGTCTGATAGAGCACTGCTCCCTCTCCTTTCCATTCTCCCCGTCCTTCAAGTAAAATTGCCCTTTTATTCATTTTTGCTCTTCCCATGACTGGCAGCTGATTTTGAAGTGTCAGACCATTATTTGTTTTTTTGGATGTTACCATTTATTGCAAGGAGGATAAAATCAATGTGACATTTCCCCAACAATGATAGATGACAATAGTGAGTGGTCTTTAAATGCGAAAGACTAATTTTTAAAAATGTCACCCGTGTACTATTTCAGACTTTGTCAGAGATAAAGCAGTAAAACTTATAGGCATAAAAACTAATAATATTTTAGTATGTTATTTGCAGATAAAGATGCTATACTTATATTATCATAGGTCTAATTAACTATTTTCTTATTAATAACTAGAATAACTCCCTGCATAATATAAATCCAGCAACTTGGAACATTTTTCTGAGTGAATGTGTATTTGTGTGTGTGATCATATGTGAGCACCCAATAATCTCTGACCAGGGTGATTAAAAATTTAAATGTGTAAACATGGGGATAAACTGTTTGCATATTCTTTTTTGTCCTATCTGTGTGATCATGGGACAACTACCCACTTTCTCTTAGTTTCATTAGCCTCAACATTAAATAAAAATATTCCTAGAAAGGAACTCAAAATATTCCTTTCTAGTCAAAAAGATTGTCAAAAGTCTTAGAACAATGCTTACCACACAGTACATAAGAAATTTATTATTACCATTACCATTTTAATATTGTTTTAAAATGATATATTGTTAATGCTTAGTTGTACATACTGGTGGAAATTCTATGATACCATTTTGTTATTGTCATTGTTATTCATATTTCCTAAGTGTTCTATGTATGTATTTTATATAGTAACTGATTTACATCTTACCCTATATTTCACTAAATCTAAAATAAGATCATGAACCTTCTGTAAACTTCAGAACTCATGGTCATAAAGCAGTTGAACAGACCAGAAAATAATCTTACAGTTTTAGTTAATAATTCCTTTTTAGGCAGTGATTTGTAGTTGGACATTGGAATTTATAATTTTCTTCATGAAGACCTGCCATATTTTGAGACCATTCACTATTGTTATTGCTGTACCTTTGTGATACATAGCAACTACGTTCATTTCGATGAATTGATACATATATGTGTAGATCCTAGACCAGTAGCATCAGCATCACTGTAATCTAGTTAGAAGTGGAAATTCCTTACTCACTTTAGAAGTGTTGAGTAAGAAACTTTGGTGGAATGGTCTAAATATTTGCTGTTTAATAATACACGCAAGTGATCATGAAGTTTGAGACCCACCTCTACAGGAAAAAAGCCACTGACTATGTGCCATTTTAAAGTTTACTCCACTCTTAGTATTGTGGTAAAAGCAAGAAATTCACTCATGGGAGACAGTGAATTGAGAAAGAAGTGAGTTTATTTGAGCTGGAAGATGGCAGGACAACTAGGCAACTGAGGCTGCTGACCCTGTGTCATTGTTTTACATTATCTTAAACACATTGTTAGGGGAGTCACAAGATCTCCTGATTTCTGTGGAGACCACATTACACCACATCATTTTGTTGGAATGACACAAGACCCTCCTCCAAACATCTGGCATGTTGCCATTCAGGATGTGGCCATAGGTTATCTGGCAATTATGTTCTAAAAACTGTTTATTCCTTCCTTTGTGGGTATTATAGTTAACTAGAGAGGGGGTTATTCTAAGGAAGTAGGTTAAGGTTCATCAAAAATTTAACTTGGTTAAAACGGAATCTAAAAAACAAAATGGAATTTCTTTTGTCTCACACTAGTAAGGAAATAAAAAGCTAAACCTTCATGTTCACCTATAAAGCACCGGGAAGACCCATCCCTAAGATTCCAGATGTGATTTCTTCTGAATTCCCAGTTAGCAATATCTGCCTTCTTCCTTAGTTTTCAAGGACTGCCTCCAAAAGTTCCTGACTAGAAATAGCCAAAGTTTACATAACTCTATTGTTCAAATTTCTGAACTCTAAACTTCTATTAATATCTTTACCGTTAAACTGTCTTCCAACTTCCATGCATGACTATGAAAGAATGGATGATGGGAAAGAGAAAAAGAGTTATTTAGAGGCCTTTACTAAGCCTTTCATGGACAACAAATTATCTCACTAACATGGCCACCAGTTCATACATTCAGAAAGCTGCTATCTACATTTCCTGCCCACAATGAGTTGTATGATGACCTCAAGAATGAGTTTATGTCTTAACAATAGAAACCTGAGGATTTCCCTACCTTATTGTGGACTGAGGGAGGGGATAGAGTAGAAAACAAGTCTTTGCAAATGTATTTAATTTAAAGATTTTGATACAAAGAAATCATGGTGGATTTTGTAAGTGGGTCCTAAACTCAAAATGTCAATATACAGTAAATATCCTCATAGAAGAAAGTAAGAAGGAAATTGGAGTCAAATGAGAAACAAAGACTTGGAGAGGAGAAAGAGGAAATGTGACCATTAATGTAAAGATTGCAATGACACAATCAAAAGCTAAGTGACATCTGTGACCACCAGAAGATCTAGAAGGCTACAAAACAAAAGCTCTCCTATAGTTTCTGAAGGAAGAACAGACTAAATAACACTTTCACTTTGGAATTTTTACCTTCAGACCCATAAGATAATGCATTTCTCTTGCTTGAAAGTACCCAGTTTGAGTCCCTGGGGTCCTTCCTGGGCTTCGACTAGCCACCCCGGAGCAGCGTACCAGCTGCAGTTCTGGACCTGGTGCAAGCTGAAGGCACACACAGCAAATTTCACTTAGCCATGCAGCTTGGGACCTTGTGAGTAGCCTGGGAGGGACCTGTGCCAATTCAACCATCAGTCCAAGATAATCGGAACATCCCTGAATCCCTACCTGGGTGATGCCCAGCCACCCTGTAGCAGCATGGCAGCTGCAGCTCTGGGCCTGGTGTGAGCTGAAGGGATGCATAGTGAATTTCAACTAGCCGTGCAGCTTGGGACCTTGTAAGCAGCCTGGTAGGGACGCACATCAATTCCACCATCAGCCAGGGACATTTGGAGCATCCCTGGGGTACTGCCTGGGCTCCACCCAGCCACCACCCAGCAACAGAGCAGCCACAGTGGTAGTCTTGGCTGAAGCTGAAGGTATGCACTGTGAATTTCACCTATACTTGGAGCCTCTTAACCGTGCACATTGGATTCACGTGCCACAGGGGAGTACAGGAAAATGACAAAACAAAAGAGCAAAATGAAGTCTTATACCTTCAGTCCATCCCAAACAAGTCAAAGAGACACGGACATAGAAAAAAGTATAAGCCACACACCTGAAACTTCTGAAATGATAGCAACTGAAGTAAAGAAACAACTCCATGAAGTTGTAAAGGAACTGAGATTAGAAATGATATCCCAGGTAAAACAAGAGATGATAAATGTAATGAAAGAAATGCCAATCACATCTAAAGAAGATATAGTTGGAAAAATAGAGGAACACTGCAAAAGGATGGAAACCTTGAATGAACAGTACAAGAAAGAATTAGAATGCATGAAACAGATTCAAAGACATACCCAGGAAATCAAGAATTCCATTGAAAGCTGGCAAAGCCACCTCAATGAATGTGAAAATAGACTTTCAGACCTCCAAAACATGATTGCAACTAGCGAACAAGAAAGGAAACATCTTTTAAAAACAACAAGGAATCAGGATGTAGCAGTTCAGCAGTTGCAAGATGATACAAAGAAAAACAATATAAGACTGATAGGTGTAAATGAAAAAGAAGGAAAAAACACAAATGGTATAAAAACACTATTTAAAGAAGTCATAGCTGAAAATTTCCCAAACATGGAAAAGGAAACTGACATACAGATAAGTGAAGCATGTAGAACTCCAACTAGCCATAACCAAAATAAATCAACACTCAGACATATAATAATCAGCCTCCCAAAAATTCAATGTAATAACAGAATATTAAAAGCTGTTAGAGGAAAGAAGCAAATCACCTATAAAGAAAAGCCCATCAGAATCACAGCAGACTTCTCAACACAAACAATGAAGTCAAGAAAAGCATGGAGTGAAGTATTTCAAATCTTAAAGAAAACAACTTCCAACCAGACTGATGTACCCTGCAAAACTATCCTTGAACAAAAGTCAAACTGCACAGGAAACACTTCCCAGAATCAACAATCTTGATTCTGAGAAGTGTCTTGTTAAAAAGTTTTTGCATGTCAAAAGAAGTCTCCAACAGAGTGAAAAGAAAACCCACAAATTGGGAAAAAATCTTAGTCGACTGTCCTTCAGACAAAGGTCCCCTATCTAGAACATATAAAGAATTAAAAAAAATCAGGTACTCAAAATTCAAGGACCCAATCTAGAAATGGGCATCTGAGATGAAAACACTCTTCTCAGCTGAAGAAATATGAATGGCACATAAATACATGAAAAAGTGCTCAGCATCATTGGTCATTAAAGAAATGCAAATTAAACCAACTCAGATTCCATCTCACTCCAGAAAGAATGGCCAGGATCAAGAAAACCACCAACAATAAATGCTAGAGAGGCTGTGTGGAAAAAGGAACCCTTCTCCACTGTTGGTGGGAGTGTAGACTATTGCAGCCACTGTGGAAATCAGTCTGGAGGTTCCTCAAAAAGTGAGGGTTGGAAGTCCCATTTGACCCATTTATTCTGCTTCTGGGCATATTCCCAGAAGAAGTGAAATCATCATACCACAGTGATATATGTACACTCATGCTTACAGCAGCACAATTTGTAATAGCCAAATCTTGGAAACAACCCAAATGCTCATCAGTTGAGGAATGGATAAAAAAGATGTGGTACTTTTATACAATGGAGTATTATTCAGCTATAAAGAAGGATCACTTTGAGGCTTTTATAGGTAAATGGATGTGACTTGAGACCATACTCATAAGTGAAATAAATCAAACTCACATGTGTAAACACTGCATCATCTCCCTAGTTCAAAAAACTGAAAGACTCAATAAGATACAAAATCCCCAATAAATATGGGGAAAAGGTTCTGAAGTCCAATAATGCTTTTATTCTTTGATTTTATTGGTTTAAGTGTGTTTTCTACTATTTGATTGCAATATGTGAGAAGATATGAACAGCTTTTTTGAAGAAAACAAAGCACATTAAGGTAGCCATTGTTGATTTCTTATTTTCTGATTTGAAGGCCTGTAATGCTTTAACTTTTTTGTTTTATCTGGTTTTATATTATTTTATTTTGTTTGAGTTTATTGTGTGTGAATGTATGAACAACCATTTTGAAGAAAACAAGGGACACTAGGATAGCCATTGTTAATCTCCTATTGTTATGTTTTAAAGACCTATATTGCTTGTAGTGTTATGTTCTGAAATGCTTTGTTGTGTTTAACTCTGTTCTGTTCTGTTTTTTTTTTGTTTGTTTGTTTGTTTTTGTTTTTTGTTCTTTTTTTGTGGCACTGGGGATCGAACTCACAACCTTGCACTTGCCAGGCAGGCACTTACGCTGCTGAGCTAAACCCCAGCCCTTTGTTCTGTTCTGTTTTATTTTGTTTTATTCCCTTTGAAGTTAAAAACAAAAATTAAAAAAATGAAAAAATAAAGTACCCAGTTTGTGGTTAATTTGTTCGAGTAGCCCTAGGAAACTCACTCACTATCACACTTTGTGAAATTAATGAAGTTGCAGCAGATGAAGTAGAAACCTATCTTTGAAAACAATCTGTAGTCACTTTATTATAATATTATGTAGGCCAAGTCAAAAGAAAAGTGATAGAGGTGACCACAGATTCAGGATGCCTCCTCTATATCTACTTAGACTTCCCAGTTTAGACTCTGACTGGGTCCCTGCTGCAACTTTTCAGGCAGAAGGAGTCTCTCCACCCAAAAGCTGATAGAACAATCATATTTCTATGGGCACAAAGAAAAATGTCATCAGAAATTAAATGCTCTAACTTAGAAATTATGTATGTTACTTTTACTTTCAGATTACTTGCAACATAAATATCCTACTATGTGCTTGGCAGGTGGAACTCTGGAAATTTTCGGTGAGTTAAATGTACTGACCAACATAGTTAACTATTTTGGCCATTAAATATTTACAAGCAAACAATTCTTATATGTTTTCTATACAATAAAATCCAGATTTTTAATTATTGAACATTTTTGTTGATAAGAGGTAAAGTATATCTTTCTTTTGTAAATTGGAATAGATGTGATTGTAAAAGAGAAAATAGAGAATGAGGAACTAACTCACTTTTCCATTTCAGTAGCCATATGTGGGAGGAAGAATGTTTGGAATTGGAGGAACTGGCTATTAATTCCCTTAAAATTTGCCATCAAGTTCAGGCCCCTAGGAACTAGTTCTCATATAACTATAGGATAGACATTCCAAGTTTGATGAAGGTTAGTCCTAGCCCAACAAAACAGGAAATTATACCATGTTAATTTTGGCATCTTAGATAATATCATTTGTTTTTATCAATGAAGGAACTGAATTTTAGAAGAACTTAATTTTTTTCCAAAATACATGATTGGTCATTTACATTTGCATAACAAAAAATTATATTAATT
Organism: Cuniculus paca; assembly: GCA_004365215.1. Lineage (NCBI taxonomy): Eukaryota > Metazoa > Chordata > Mammalia > Rodentia > Cuniculidae > Cuniculus > Cuniculus paca. The sequence continues at coordinate 2,853 of RJWT010049756.1, read as the reverse complement.
GAATTATGTGTATGTATGTGTCTGTGAGAGAGACAGAGACAGAAACAGAGACAGACTGATATAGATAGATAGATAGATAGATAGATAGATAGATAGATAGATAGATAGATAGACAGTAGTAGATATATAGAAAGATAAGCAAATAAAGTTTGGTTCCTGAGCCCATACTTTTGGCTTTTTCCTTAGCAAAATGACTTTTTTCACAACTACATCATGACTTTAAAGGGCATGGCTTAATGATACAAATCATCAGCAATCATAAAATAGTGTCTTTTTTTTAAGATAGTGGAGTACTATTGTCATTGTAAAAGTCAAACTCCTACCCAAATCTATGTTTTTATGAATGGAAAAATGAGGAAGAGTAGCATTTAGAAAACTATATTGGATTATTTATGCTTTTGTTAGCATGGGTTATGGGTAATCATGGATATAGCTTGTCAGTTTCTTCGTTTCCTTCCTGCATTAGTGACAAAGCAGCACATGCTTACAGACCAAGCTTTAGGGCAATGACTTACTGCTATGATATAAAGCATTCATAATTGTTTCCTTGAGAGTTGCAGGACCCTAGCTCCCAAGGTCATCTATTATCTGCACTTTGCCATCTGACCATTTATCTAGTGCATTGAGATTGTCACTTCAAAGAACTGACCTTGCATTTTGATAATATGACTGCATATGAAAAAGAAAGAGAAATGTCCTTTAAAACTTAGTGAATTGCAGGACTAGGGATGTAGGAAAACAGTAGTAATTGCTTCAAAAGAAATACTTGTTTATTTTACCTGTAAAATTTTATGACTCAAGTTTTAAAGTAAACTAACAGTGTTGGAAAGATGCAAAACTGCTGGAAACTTCATTTTTAGATAAAAATGGATCATTTTTCTTTTTGTTCCAGGAAAATACTTTCCCCATTGGGGGAAAAATGAGTTCATTTCAACCTGAAAAAATCAATGGGCCAAATAAAAGAAAAGAGGAAAGAATAAGAAAAAATAAGAAAAATTCAGTGGACTATATTTTATATAGGAAAACAATATCACTGATATATTGTCAAGACAAGCTCTTTGAAAGTTTTCTCTAAATTACCCACAGTTTGCATTTTGATGATACAACTGCATATGTTCACTTTGTGTTGGTAAAAAAAATTCTTGATTCAGTAGTATTTTTTCTATATGTGAATTAAATCATTTAGCTTCATTAACTCTACTTGCTAATCCACTGCTCCTCCAAGACCCACTAAATGCCTCCCCTTTTCATCTTCCATGAATGCAAACTTCACTGATTTCCTGCAGAGTTACACTGTCACCAACCATGCCACTTTCTTTTATTACCTTGGTTTGTTTAATAACTGATATTATATTATCTGATAAAAATGTATAAATTACCTGAACTTTCTAAATTTTATTTGGATATTCAGAGTCTCTGAAGGAACTCAAGAGAGCATTAAAATATACCAAGAGGAACAGTATTGTTTCTTGTTTTTTCTATGTAGTGCAGGAAATTCCCAAAATATTTCATACCAAGTAAGTTTGGAGTGAAAGCAAATGTGAACTGGGAAGATTCTTTTCCCCTTAACGTAGAGACCTGCAGTGGATCAGGCTGAATGATTGATTGGCTTGTTATTTGCCCTTGAGGTTTAACTTGAGTCTAACCTGGATGAATTAGGATGTGTCGTCAACTTAGTCGAGCTAGATTTCACTGAATTCGAGACAGAAAGAAACTTTACAAGGAAAGCTGTCATTATGGAGAAGATTTCAGTGTCTAGCTCCTTCCATTTTAAACCCTTGTGTCTTCATGATACCAGTAGCACACTATCCATAGATTCTTCCACTTAATATTTTTCTATACTCTATTTACTTTCAATCACAGCACTCCTAATATTAGAAATACTGTATGACTTTACTTATACTTTTGTTGGCAAACATCCTTAAGAGCAAAGACCAGATTTACTTATTTCCAATTGTATATCCACTTCTAATGCTACATTATTTATGAAAACAGGTTGAATTCATGACTCAGAATGTATTTGCCTGATATACTCAATGCTTCCACATGTTGTCAAGGTCTCACTAGAATTTTTTGGTGAGCTCCCAATACACTTCCATGTTACATCCTTCTGAGTACCTCTAGTAAATTGACAGTGTAGGACTTCAGTTTATTAGAATTCTATCTGTTGCTCTTAAAGTAGAAGTATGGGTAAGTAAAGTCGGGTATCAGAAAAAAGTCTCATGAAGATGCAGGAAAGAAATAACTACTTTTGCTACTATATCCCTAACCGGACCTAGCAAATAAAGCAATTCATATTTATAAATTGGTTTTCTTAATGCTGTTCACAGAAGCCCCTAAAATAAAATGGAATTTTTGTATAATGATTATGTGGCTCTGGTGATACAGTGTATTGTGCATTAGAATGACTTGAGAAGATGTGTGTTATATGCGCATCTGTATCCAAGACTACATTTTGCATTCAGATTCTCAGGAAAGTGACTGTGTATTTTGAAAAAAAAAAAAAACAACATAAAGTAGTTCTGATATGCACTACTAGAGGGAAAATACTACAATGAAATGAAAGACTATATATTCTATTTTCTATATTACTACACTTAGATCTATTGCTCAGTCTATTGTCTTAATCTTTTAAAAATAATTAAGAATTTTAACATTTTATGTTAGTGTTAGTTGTTGGGAATTTCTATTTTGTTTACCAATTGCTATTTGAGGATTTGTTTCTTTATTTCACCAATTTTTACTTTTATCTGTATAATATTTCTCTTTTCCATTAAGAGAGCTTATTTTATTATTTCTATCTTTAACTGATATTGTGTAATAAGTGCTTATATTTCCAACTTTTCTCCTATA
>RJWT010049755.1:0-10944 GCA_004365215.1 Cuniculus paca | reverse complement strand
GCTTCTATCCCCACTCAATCTAATCAAGCATCTTTACCTACAGCCAAATAATTCTGCTTTTACTAGTTTTATACATCAGGCACCAAGTTACCACTTGTTTTCATTTGAATAAAAGATTATTTCTGGGCCTGGGATATGGCTCAGTGGCACAGTGCCTGCCTGGCAAGCAAAACGCCCTGAGTTTGATTCCTAGTATCAAAAAAAAAAAAAAAAAAAAAAGAGGAGGAAAGTGAGAAAAGATTATTTTTAACTATTCACTAGTAAATTACAACTGATCTAATTTAACCCTCTAGGACAGTCTTGCCAATCTTATCTTTCTAAATTTATTTTTTCTGGGATAATAGTAAAATTGCTATTTATTCCCAAACTAATCAAAGGAATGGAGCGACCCTGTCTAATAAAGTAGCCACTAATCACATGTAGCTGCTGAGCAACTGAAGTGTGCCTAAACTCAGACGTGCAGTGAGTGTGATACCAGATTTCAAGACTTGGTATGAAAATAAAAAGCAAAACATCTCATTTATAATCGTTCACATCAGTCACTTGTTGAAATAATATTTTAGATGCACTGTGTAAAATAAAATGTATTATTAAAATCAATTTCAACTGTTTCTTCTTTTTAAATGGTGGCTACTAGAACATCTAAAATTATGTGTGTGGATCACATTTGTATCTCACATTATAATTTTATTGGTCAGTACTGATATAGAGAAATATCCCTGAAATCTGATTGAGAAAGGAAAACTTCTTTGATATAAACGGCCACTACTGACAATTTACAAAGTTAATAGTTTATTGAACTACATCTGTAGGTACTAGAGTACACTTAAGTTAGACACCTAAAATTTACAGGGATATTTGAGTCCAGTATTTCAAATGCTACTAATGAATGTAATTTACCCTCACCATGAAGCATTTAACTGGCAAGTAGAAATTACCAAAATCACCTCAAGTATGAGGAATACGGGTTGGAAGGCTACTCATTAGCTCTTGTATAACATGGTAGCATGATTCAAATTTGAGCTTCGGCAAGTTAAAATTACTACATGGCCTGGCTCTCCAGGTTCTTTAAGTATAAAATTCTTAACATGCTAAGAGACTTGACTAGCAAACCCAAGGTACTCACTAGTATCTAAGAATTAGAGTCAATAGACAAGCAAGTGCCACGTTCCCATCACAGGAGTAAGTTCTAGCTTCTACAGCACTGTATTTGACTATAGTTTACAATAATTATATCTCTAAAAATACATGGAAGAGAGAAGTTTGAAGGCTTTCAACACAAAGAAATGTTAACATCTCATGATGAGATCAGTATACACTGTACACACATATCAAAGTATCATACTATAAGTATATAATTACTTATGCTAATTAAAAACTTACAAAGAAAGCTGAAAGAGAGAGAACCTTCCATTTTAGTAAAATAAAGTTTAGGAGCAAAAGGAGAACTAACAATGACGGTCTTATGTCAATTCATAGAAAAAATTTAAAAAAAATTTTTTTTATGTACAGGTTTTTCTCTTTAGTTTCAGAAAAATCTTTGAAATCTCCTTTTGTTTCCAAATAGCATTAGCTGTAAATAAAGTTTTTATGCAGTGAATAAATTTCAAGGGAAACACAGTTAAGACTGATTTAACAGCATCCTTTTTATCAACATTCAAATTCATGAAATTTTAAAAAACTTTAAATTTTACTATTAGTTGTTGGGGACCACAAATTCACAGTGGCTGGTTTTGGGTATTTCCCTGTGGGATGAAAGGAAGGATTGGGATTGCTGGTCCCACCCATCTGGGATTTCCCACGGACTCTTCTAAGCATGGGATCATCTACGCCTTCTTGAGTCATCACAGGATTATACTCCGGGTCAAGACACTTCTACACATAAGATTGTCTACACCCTCTTGAGTCGGAGTCTTCAGATGAATTTTAATCTTTTGTTAGCCCCACCTAGCACTAATAAACCGTGCCTGCTTTGGGAGTGGAGAGGTCCGATCCAGAGACACTGACTTCCCAGCCATTGTAGGAATACTTGTCTCTCTGTTTTTTATTTTACTCGCAGCATAGAAGAGAAGGACAATCGGGACTCTTGGCTGAGTTCATGGTATCGACTACTGGGATTCCTGGACGGGTTCCTGATAATTAGTAAAAGTGTTTCTGGTTCACATTACAGAGTACTGTTTGGTGTGAATTCTATGAACAGTGCCAAGACTGGCAGGGATTCTGTCACCAGGGCAAGGACTAAAACCATGCGAGAGCAGGTGAGCTTTAGTGTCATTCTTTACCTAGCAAAAGAAAGATCTTGCCTACCTGAGAAGGCATTCATCTTACTGGGATTGTTCAGAGTAAGGATGCCAATGCCACTGTCATCTTTCTGAAGGTCAACGGACCCACCAGGAAACTGCTGGAGTGTTTTCTTCACCTCTTCCTCATGGAAGCCATGAGAGGTGTTATACAGAGACACGCCCACCTGATGGAGCACTTTTGTCCTTGAAGACAGAGACATTTTCAAAAGATTGTTTGCCATTTCTGGAAAAGAGAAGTATGCAGTTGTTCAGGTTAGTAGACCTGTGTTTTTCTAGCAGCATGTGTAGTAGGCAGTGATAATAACCATGGCATGTGTCCACAGTCCCAGCTACTCAAGATGTTGAGGAAAGAAAGCCACTTGAGCCCAGGAGTATGGGACCAGCCTGGGGAAAACAAAAATGAAAATGAAATAAAACTATTCTTTCAGAGTATGATCAGTATGGCATTCCTTTTCTTTCACCCTCCTTCTTAAACCAAGTAATTCACAAAGTATATCACTTCAGGGTATCCCTGAGAGATGATGACAAAATGATGGTGCCTGTGCTGGGAATCAACACACCAGGAAGGTTTACAGAAGCGCATGCTGCTGTTCCGTCCCTCACACCATGGTAGTCGGCAGGCAGTCTGCCTCAAGGCAGGCTTTCTCATGACAGTACTTCTCTCCCCACCAACCTTAACTTTTTCAAAGTCTAACAATAATTTAGTCCAAATGTCCCCTTGGCAACAGTTTCTAGGCAGAATGCCACAAGAGCAATATCACTATCAGATTTTATGCTTAGCATTATCCTTGTCTTCTGTAATACTTACACAGAAAAAGCTGGAAAGTCAGAAAAATGGGGAGATAGGAATGTGTGTGGTTTGCAAGTTCTCCAAAGTTCTGTTACTTTTCTTACTTTACTTGGATAACCTGAATAATCTCATTTCTGCCCATAAGCTTTTTTGCCCTATGTCAACATTTTTGTTGAGATGAAAGGTACATTCAGAAAAGCATGTAAAACATAAGTTAGGAACTTCAGGGGAAGAGAACAAGAAGTCACCAAGGATCAAGCCCTCCCTGCAAATCGGCACTATGTGTAGGCCGCTGGGGGCCAGCCAAACACCAGCCCCTTTTGGCGTATGGGTTGGGAAACAGGAAGAGCCAACCCCCCTAACCCCTGTAAGTGTCCAGCTGATCCAAAGAAACACATGATATGATGATAGCTACTGAGGTAAAATACAATTTAAGGCTTGTAGTGTTTAGTGTTTCACTGATTTTGCAGGTCTAAAGCCGGTAGTCTGATCATCTATTCAGAGGATAACAATATGCAGCGTAGCATCTAGGGATCTCCTGAAGGTGGTAGCCATTGTTAATTTCCTATTATTTTGTTTTGAGGTCCTGTGTCATTTTCATTGTTTTCTTTGATTTTATTGTATCTGATGGCATGGGCAGCTATTTCAAAGATAATGGGATATGTTAGGAGCCATTTTGGATTTACTATTATTTATTTATTTATTTTTGCGGTACCAGGGATTGAACGCAACCTCACGCTTGCCAGGCAGGTGCTTAGGCCACAGAGCCAAGGCCCCAGCCATCTATTATCTTGTTTTGAAGTCCTTTATTGCACTCATTGTTTTGTTTTTATTGGTTCTGGTCTGTTGTGTTTTGTTTGATTTTTACTATGTCTGAAGGTATCTGCAGCTATTTTGAAGACAAGAGGCATTTGGTAATTATTGTTGCTTTTGTATTGTTTTGAAGTCCTGTGTCTCTTATACTGGTTTGTTTTGATTGGCTTTATTCTGTCTTATTTTGCTTGGTTTTATTCTCTTAAAGAAAAAAAAAAACCAAAAACATAAGTTACAGTTCAATGAATTTTGATAAGAGGAATACATTCTAGTGAATCACCTCCAAATCAAGAGAAAATGTAACCTGAATTTCAAGAGATCCCTTGAGCCACCTTTTGGTTGCAACATCTCCATTAAGGGAAATGACCACCTTGCCTTCTAACACTCAAGATTAGTTTACTTGCTTTGGAAATGTACATGAATTTAATAACATATTCTTTTATGTCTGGTTTCACCTCTAGGTTTTTTTTTACATGCATTATTGTTATTACATATGAAAAGAGCCCAAACAGTCCATTAGTTCTCCTTCCAGCATTCATTTACATGAATACACAACAATTTATTCTAACGCTAACAGACATTTGGGTTATTTTCAACTTTTGGCCTTACAAATAGAGTTGCTATAAATACTTTGGGCGTGTGTCTTTGGGAAATACGAATGCATTTTGATTGATATACATCCAGGAAGTGAACAGCTGATTATGTGTGCTGCAGTCTGGCATGCACAAATGATTAAACACTGAAGAATTTTGCAAGTTGATTTTTTTAAACCAATGGTAGCTTCAACTGGTCAGTGTGAACACTGGTCAGTGTGAAAATTCTCACTCTCTCTCACTCACACACTCATAGAGCCAAATGACCAATACCCCATCAGTCACAGAAGACACTGCTAGTTTTTCCAGAATGGTAGTGAATGTCACAGTTCCTTTACAACCTTATCGCTTACTATTGTATTTTTTATTTCACTTTAAGCATTCTACTGGAAGGTGGCATTTTGGTTTCATTTTATATTTTTATGATGTACAGTGAAGGTAACACCCATTTTCATACGCTCATTGGTCACCTGCATATAATTTTTTGGTAAAATATCTGTTCAAACATTTGGCTAGTTTTTCAATTTCCCTTTTTATTACTGACTTGTTGGAGATCTTTCACCCTTCTGCCTACAGAAGTATAAGACCACAAATCTCACATTTTTATCTCCAATTCAGAATGTATTCCTGGATACCCTTATAATCCAATTAGGATATTACAAATTTAACGTGTTTCAGCAGCTCTCAATAATCTAAAGGATCAAGTCTAAAGCTCTCCTTGATGTGGCTGGTATTTAAATCTTGCCTCTCTTTTCTCATAACATTTCTATACAATGTACGTGGAGTTTGAAATAACCAAGGTCCCATAAATTTACCATCCTATTTTGTATTATTTCATCCTACCTAGAATATCCTTTCCTCCCTCACTGACCTGCAAAACCCCCAATTGTCTTTAAAAACTGAATTTCTCCACAAAAAAACCTTGAATTTCTAAGTTTCCACCTAAAAATGATTCCCTCCCTAGAAATATCCTAACCTTTACTTATCCTAGCCCACAATATTGTTGTGTCCCATTTTAATACGTTCCATATGTCAGTTTAATTTTATCATTCATTTTTTTTCTCAGTAGAAGCATATTTTCTGAGAATTCTCTGAGTACATATACTGTTTCACTACAGTCTAGTATAGTACTCCACACATAAAAGTTACTAACCAATAGGTTAATGGAGGAAAATATGGAGAAAGTATAGCCAAATGGAAAGACACGAACTTGTTTTAAAGCTATGAAAATATAAAATAGCATTACAAAGAAAGTTCAATATAATTATCTCTTTTAAATTGCTTTACCTTCAAGTGGCATTTTTGACAGAGTCTCAACACAACACTCAGACCTATTTAAGGAACTAAGAATACAAAGTAGGACGCAATCTCCCAAACAGATACACTTTATGAACCTGGGGAAAGGTTTTCAAAATATTACCCTACTAAGGTGATTTCTAAATACACTATTGATGAGACCAAAATATTTCTTAAATCTCAAGATGACTTAATAAAATGTATACAATATTAGTGACCTAATATTCTGTAATATATTCTAGAGGGCCTAATGAAAAAAGTCACAATTTTCTTAAGAACAATATCCAAGAATAAGCTCAGTGGTAGCACACTTGCTTGGAAAAGAAAATGTACCCTAACTTGCCACCCTCTGTTATGATGGATCGACAGCCAACAATGAGTACTTGATGTTACTTTTCCAAGAAAAAGAAAGTGCTCTAACCTGCCATCTGAAGTCCTGCGATGGAATCTGCTTTCAACTGCCATAACTTTATTCTTTCCTGTAATGACACGATTCTTACAGATTTTCTCTTTTTTAAAAAAATCACCAGTTGTCTGTGGTTATGGGTATGGAGTAAAAAAATACTGAAAGTACTATGTGACCCACTTAGAATACGCTTTAAGACTGGGTCAACAGGTTAAATGTAAGTACTAAACAACCAAGGAAAGTAGTTAAATACTAAAAGTTGTAAAATATATAGTATTTAAGGTTGAGTACCTTAACCTTTGCCAATTCTAGACTCCTTTTCCAAAATCCATGGAGTATCTTCACTTGTATAAATCCTCCCATCATCAGTTTTAGCTACAAAATTTGAAAAATGATAGACAAGGCATTTACTGATTCTGCTGGTATTACCTGAGTTTTAAGGTACCTACGGCCTCTTGAAGACCCAGAAAGCTCAGGGAATGACCATCAAAGGTGGCCATCCAACACTACACAATATTACTACCTTTCATACTTAATAATAAATTAGTAAGTAAACAAATGACTTGCTTTTTCTGCAAATATTTTTTTTTCATTCATTGGCTATTTTACCCCATATTTACCTTACCTCTTTACCTAGGATAGTTTCATTCCCCAAACTGCAGCCTAATTCAGTTACTCTCTTGATTTTCCAGGGGGAATAAAATGTCTGACTATGAAAAAGAGGCACTTCAGAAATTACGGTCAAGAGTTATTGAACATAATTAGAAAATATGCTACTCCAGTTAAATAAACTATGTCCTGTGCAACAATAAGTCCTTTCGTTTAGAGCTTTGTTTTCTCAAGCACATAGAACTGTGTTGTTAAATAGTTCAGGTCATTTTAAGACACTTCAGTTTACTCTTAGATGCTGCCTTATAACCAGGTCTGTTCATTCACACCAGTCGAAGTATCAATCTATTCATCCAATCTAACAGAAAATGACCATATTTAAAATAAGAGTCCTCTCAGGACTTGAGCAACACCCGAAGAATGAACATGAGGAAAAATAAATTAATAAAGGCAGAAAATTCAAGTCTTTGAGAAATGTAATTACCAATCAGCATATGAAGTTTTTCTGAAAAAAATCCCCAAGATTTTCGGAGGCTTCAGAAATCATCCACACATAAATACTAAGCAGCCCCAAGATTTCTTTTACTTTAAGCTTCACTGTAGAAAAAACCTTTTTTTTAAAGACAAACTTTGAAGATATGTAAACTAGATTAATATTGAAATATTTTAAAAAGTGTTCCTTATTATTCAAAGGTAATAGCTGTAAGTTTAGCTACATATAAAAAAATAGAGTTGATTAGTTGCTTAGCACATGGAACAGGAAGGAAACTACACTTCTGCATAGGGTTTTATGGCTAAGAAATTCATATAATGGAATCTGAGAATACAGACACATGTATTTGCTAAGAGATTATTTTATAGCAATTTAATGGGCTGAATTTCTATTCTGGAGAGAAATATGTCATCTTTACACTAAATAAAGTCTTCAGTTTCATCAAGGAAACAAAATGTTTACCTAAATCAATATATTTAAAATATAGTTGGCCCTCCATACCCACAGGTTTTGCAGTCATTATTTCAATGAATCCCAGATGGGAAAAAAGTTCTATCTGGACTGAACATGTACTTTTTTTCTTGTCATTATTCCCTAAACAATACAGTTTAACAATTTATACAACATTTTACTGTATTAGGTATTATAAGTAATCTAGAGGTGATTTAAAGTACAGGAGGCTGTGCATACATTATATGCAAATATTATACCATTCTATATAAGGGACTATGGTATCCATAAGGGTTTTACAATCAACCTGAGGAACAACTATCTAATTGAAAACAGTTTCTCCTTTTATTAAGCTCTATTAGAGATTTGCATTAAAAGGATTTTTTTTTCCTATCAGTAAAATTTGTAGCATGTAGTCTGATATTCTATAGGTATGACTGAACTGAAATATCAGTAACTTCATAGATTATACTACTTTATGTCTAAATTTTGGAGTTCTAACAATACAAAAAATAAAATCAAGCAACATACCAGCTCTGCTGGGTCTACAAAGGAATAACTAAAGGAAAACAAATTTGGGTCACCTGTTTTTATTGTTTTGGTTATTTCCATGTGGTCAAGCTAGTAGTAGAAGGGGACCTTAAGATACTCTAGTTGTGCAGTTTTCAGAGTACCACTTCTTCAAAAGATCATGTTAGAGATAACTTACTACAGCATGAAAATTACATAGTCCTAAACCCCCACCCAGATACAAATTCAGAAAATAAACAGACATAAGGCCACATGATGATGTGAATATTTTTGTTCCCTCAAAAGTTCACTGAGAAACACTTCAATTCAACAGTTGGGAAGTGTGGCTTTTGGGAGAAAATTGAGTCCTGTGGCTTCCGCATTCATGCTTTTGGTTAGGTGTCTTGCAAGGGGACTTGGTGGAGTTTGTCCCCCATGCCCGGCTGTCCGCTATCACGTGACAACACAGCGTGCCTCTGCCCTGAAGCAGAAGCACTGGAGGCGGCCTCTCAGCAGCACAGGACAGCCCTCAGCAGAGGCTGGCATCTGAGTCTTGATTCACAGCCTCCAGAACGAGTTCTGCAGTTTTTGTTTGTTTTTAACACTAGGCCTCACTATTTTGCCCTCAACTCCTAGACTCAAATGATCTTCCTGCCTTAGCCTCCTAAATGGCTGGGACTACAGTTGTGTCTTACCATGCTGTGGCAATTTCTGTTCTTTATAAAGTACCCAATCTTCTTGTTGTTGTAGAAGCACAGGAGAGACCAAGTGAGACTCTTATTTCTATTATACAATTAATTAAAACTTAACAATTAAATATGTAAAACTAAATGATACAGACTGTGGTTATCATTGTATAGGTATTACAGTATCATTTCCTAAAGATGAGATTTACATTCACAACACAGAAAAAAATTATTTCACTGTTGGGTTTCTAAGAAACGCAAGTCCAGGAAGTGTGACTATGTGTCACAGGTGTCACAGTTGTTGGCCAAAGAAAGTTATCTTTATAACTAGGCTGCTGTCTGCCTGCCACAGGGCCACCACAGTCCACTGGTCCTGGGTTCCTGGATTTCTGCTTCCTTTCAGAAAGGAGGACAAAGATTTCTTGTATGGTTTTATTAATGCATTCAAAACGGCCTCTGTTCTCATCCTCTTTCCTTCCTTCTCCCCGCCCCCTCCAGCTTTCTACTCCTCAGGCATCCTCCTAGTCCAGGGAAAAAGCTGTTCAAGGTTACTTACCAGCTCAGTTCACAGAGCTGGAAGGCCTACATGTTCAGAGTCAAACAAAGTCTCCCTGGCAGCTTGTTCTTAATGTAGACTCTATGCTCTGTGCATGTTTTACTCAAGGGCTAGATATGAAAAGACAGGTGAATGGGGAAAAGTAACCGGGGGCAGAGTTGCTGCTCTTCTCCACTCTGATCATGACTTCAAACAAAAACGGTAAAGAAAACTGATAAAGGCTTAGATGGCTATTTAGAAAAATAAATTTGCCTGTCTGTCATAAAGCACAATGAACAACTTATCTTCTGGCCTCATTTGCATGGGGTCTGCCCGTGCTAAGCAATTCGGATGAATGTCACCAGACTTTCACTGCCTTATCCTTAAATCATTAAACACTTACCTATCTACATAACAATAACCCTTTGCCTCATTAGACATCTTTTTAAAAATGTTATGAGTACATGGCTGCAGTACATGAAGTTTACATTCACCTTAGGAGTTTCATGTACCTAACATATCTTTTTTTCTTCATGTTTCTAACATAGCTTGATTCTTTTTATTCTTTCCCTTGCCCTCCCCACCCACCTCCCTCCTGCCACCTCTAGATCCCCTTTCCCCATTTTCATTATGACTGTTTTTTTTTTCCTTAGTTCATGTTTGCAACATATAATGATTAAATTCACTGTGGGTATTTGGTGCACGACACATCTTAAATCCATTTATTCCCCTCAACCTGTTTCTTGGACCCTTTCCCATTATGCAAAAAAATCTATGTCCCTAATTCATCAACCTTTTATTTTACTCTTTAATGTACTTTGCATTACTCAAATGAGAGAAACCATATGGCAGTTAAGCTTGTGTGACTGATTTATTTCATTTAATATTATGTTTTCAAGGTATATCCATTTTCCTACAAATGTCTCTAATTTATCCTCCATTATAATCTTTGATCTATCTCTCAACTGTGACTCTATCTTAAGGAAAGCATATTATCTGGTATATTCTATTAATTATGTATTTTTCTCCCTTTCTCCTCTCATGCTAACTCCTCTCACTACCCTTTCTCTTTTCCCCCTTTCTCTCAGGTTTTCTTGTCTGTACCAGCACAGTACCAGAAAACCTCACAGACAGTACTTAGTTCTGCTAGATTTGCTTGCTGAAAGTTAAGAAGTGCAATTCTAAAGATTTAATTCGATGATACCCTACTACGTACTCGCTCATCCTAATTCCCAATTCAGAGACTAAGATACACAAGAAATCAGTGCTGCAGAGAAAAAGTGCCAGCCATTATTCAGTTGTAGTAGTATCTGAAAATTCAACTAAGCAAAGCCTAAGATTCAGAACCCATATAAGCAACAAGATAAACAATATATATTTGGGTTATTCCCAGAATTACCATACAACAAGGTTCTAAGGCATTTAAAATTTTATAATTTTCTTTTATTTTTTAAAGAGCA